>JAWPHD010015402.1:0-55557 GCA_037043455.1 Cyrtodaria siliqua | reverse complement strand
CCACAAACCCCCCACATACAAATCCTAAACATCTCCTCTCAAAAACCTAAAAAACAAACATAACATCCCCACATCCACCAACACACCCCAATTCCTCCTTCTAAAAAATCCTTTTCCACAAATATCCCCAAGTTATAACATTAATTTTTCAACAAAAAACCCATTCTAAAATAATCTAACATTCTTTCCTCTCAAAAAAACCTTAAAATACCAAAACATTAACATTCCTCCAATTATATATATCACCAAACACCCACACCCCCTCAACCACCTCACACCAATAAATATATTAACACCCCATTCCTTTTAACATATTCTACACGTAGTTTCGACACGCACACACATCTTCAAGCAAGGCCCACGCCCCCCCCCCCCCCCTACTTCTCCTTCTCCTATATCAACCAAATACCAAATCTAATTACCTTATCTACACCACCACAAAAAACCATCACCTAACCTCAAAAATTTTTCAACACAAACCTCCCCCTCATCAAATATCTATCCCCACCTCAATCCCCAACCCATATAAAACACCAACAAAAATATCTAACACCCCAACCCCCTCCCCCCCAAAATACATAACCAAAAAAAAACAACACATAAACTCATTCAAAAAAACTTCTTACAACAAAATCCATTCCTATATAATTATAAATCTTTTTTTTTTTAAACCCTCACCCACTAAATCGACACTCCTTTCCAGATCAAACCCCCCCCCCCACATCTCCAATAACCTTTATCCAAATCTCTATCAAAACTCCACTCATTTCACATTACCCATTCTATCAAAACACAATAATAATCACCAACACAAAAACCACCCACCATTCAACATAATAAAATCCAAAAACACTACAATTTACATCACCAATTTAAATAAACAACAACTAAAATAAAAATAATTAAACACCCTTAAATCCCATATAATACATCTTATCTAACTACCAAATTCTATCAAACGACTTACCACATTATTAATAACAACAGTACCAACACAATTTAAACCAACTCTCACATGTCAAACATAACTATCTAACTACCCCCTATAACCTCCCCAATCACACCCATCCCACTAATACATCCCTCCTAATAAACTTTCATAAAACCACCCAAAACGCAAAACACAAATATACCTCATACGAACAAAAAATATTATATAAAACTACTAAAAAATTTAAAAATAACCAAAAAACAATTATCAAAAATAAAACATTATCCATCAAATACCATCATCTTTCAAAGTACCAAACTTCTTCCATACCACCAACAATAATAAAACAAAAAATACAACACACAATCTCCACCAACACTCTTAATAACCAATTCACAAATCACCACCATATACTTGTAACAATCAACATACTACCCCCCCTTACATCAATACCCAAAATAAATAACCCATATTAAATCAAGATTCAACCAACTTATCTATAAAATCAAAAAAATCATTCAATACAACCTCACACCAATAAGCGACGCAAAACTCCACTCTTCATAAGAATATTCTCCACTAATCTAAAACAAATACATTAATAAATCCCAAAATCAAACAATAATCTACAATAAAAACCTAACAATACCACACTTACACAATCTATAATATATACCAACATCTATACATAAATATCACACCTCAAACAAAGTCCTCCACATATCAAATAAAACAACATAATCCCCCCCATTATACATAATCTTAAAGTACGACCCAATAACCAATCCAAACCCAAATATTATAACCTAACTCACAAAATCATCCTATACATACAAAACAATACTATATAACAAATTTCCGCTTGCTACCCACATATATCCCACCCCCCATCCACTATTCTCCCATACCTTCCCCAAAACACGTCGCTTGTAAACACTTTAAACTTCGATTTATAATGTATATCACATCGCGTAAACCTGTCGTATAAGAACCGAATGTATTTCACATTTAACATTTGCAGATACGCCGGACGTTGTTGGACTAGGAGAAATACGTATAATCTCTCTGAAGTAACCTATTGAAAAGACTGCGTCAATTCCGGTTCATTGTAACCACGTATGAGCTTTCATCAATATTTCGAAAGGTAAGCGCATGCCAAAAACACATGCAGAGATCGTAACACCTTTCTAAAAAAAAACACAATTATGAAAACCAGACGTAATTTTCCGCCACTGATGGAGAAAAAGTGTCACAAAAATCAAGTTCTTTATTTTATTAATTATATGTGATATTATTCTATAGAAACCATGTAACTCTCAGTGACAATCTACCTTTGTCTAAAATAAACTTCAAATACGCTTAACAATTCGGGTCAGTAGTTATAAATATAAATTCCACAGCGATGGGTTGTTAGCTAACTATTTTCGTTAAGGGACTTAAGAACACCTGACCACACTAATGTCAAGGATATTTATTACTCCTAAATAAATCTTCAGAGCGATTCAGAATTATTTTAAAGGAGTAATGTCTAATGGTTTTGCATTTTACTTCAAAATATGAAATTTATTAAACTAGCATTGTTATTTTCAATGTGATTTTCATCACAATCTCAGTGCTGATATTTCATTATAATTACTCCCAAAAATGCTTTATGGAGTTCTGAAATAACGAATTAGTTTTAGCACACTGAGCGAGGCTACAGCGTGAGTATTGGGATCACTCTTCGTCGTCGTCGTCGTCCGTCCGTCGTTAACTTTATCTTAACGACTTACCTCAGCAACCGCATGCCAATTTTGCCCACTTCAATGGGATGAATTCCTATAGGTGATGATTTTAGATTATTAAAATTCGGTCAGCAGACACCAAGATGGCTGCCATTCCCATTATGGTAAAACCTTAAAACCTTCTTTCAAGAACCGCGCTCAGCTTTCGCAGTTTCTTTTTTAATCTGCGCACGGCTAGACTACCAAGATAAGTCAAAATGAATTCCCAGGGGTCAAAAATGCGTTGCCTCGGGGTTACCCAAAGTTTGGTATATTGAGATTTGCATGTTTTTCATAGACTTATATCTGGAAAAACACTTTAAAAATCTTCTTCTCGAAACTGCAAGAGCGCAAGGTTTGATTATTTTGCTTTTTATCATAAGCCTAAGGTCCTTTACCCAGTTTGTTCAAATGTAGACCCTGGGTCACATTTGGCCCCGCCCCAAGGGACACATATTTTACATATAGACATGTGATAGGAAAAACTTAAAAAACTTTCTTCATGAAACTGCAAGAGCCAAGGGTTTAATATTTTGTCATTTGCTATAAGCTTATGGTCCTCATACCCTAGTTTGTTCAAATGGTGACCCAGGGGTCACATTGAGGCCTCTTGCCCCAGGGGTCACAGTTTACATAGGCTTTGTATAAGGGTAAAACTGAGAAAAATCTTCTTCTCTTGAACGATATGGCACGGAGCTCTCATGTATCTACATGTAGCATCAGCTTATGATCCGCTATAGTTTGTTCAAATAGGTGACCCTGATGGGTCAAGTTTGTCTCCGCCCCGGGGGTCACGATTTCTAACATAGACTGATATAGTGGGAAAAGAAATAAAAGATCTTCTCGGAAACGTCACGAGCCAGAGGGCATTTGATATTTTGCATTTACTATAAGCCTATGTTCCTTTACCAAGTTTGTTCAAATTGTTACCCTTGGGGTCACATTGGCCCCGCCCCAAGGGCAGGGGGGGGGAGGGGGGTGTACGTGTTACATAGACATGTATTAGGAAAAACTTAAAAAATCATCTTACTCTGAACACTGCAAGAGCAGAGGTTAATATTTTGCCTTTTGCTATAAGCTTATGGACCGCTACCAAGTTTGTTCATACGGTGACCCAGGGATCACATTTGGCTCCGCCCCCAGGGGTCACAGTTTTACATAGGCTTGGTATAGGAAAAACTTCTTCTCTGGAACGATATGGCACGGGAGGACTTCTCATGTATTTCATGTAGCATCAGCTTATGGTCCTCTACTTAGTGCTGTAGTTCGATCCCTCATGGCCTAGGGATCATTATGGTGGGAAGCTATCACGTGGTTGCGGACAACGTCGGTGGTTCTACCCAGAGGGCCATGCCCGCCCGTGCACGAAAATTGCCCGGCAGGAGGCACCTGGTGTCTTCCTCCACCAGTTGAGATTGACAAGTCGCCATATGACCGTAAGCTGGTTGGTGCGACTATAAAAGCCAATTCAATATCAATACCTCTACTTTAGTTTGTTCAATGGATGTACCCACGGGTCAAATTTGTCCCCGCCCCGGGGGTCACAGGTTTTAACATAGACTAGTATAAGGAAAAAAAATAAGAATATCTTCTCGGAAACTACAAGAGCCAGAGTGTTTTGATATTTTGCATTTACTATAAGGGCTTCATGGTCCTTTACCAAGGTTTGTTCCAATGGTGACCCTTGGGTCACATTTGGCCCCGCCCCAGGAGGGTCGCATGTTTTACATAGACATGTATAGGGAAAAACTTAAACAATCATCTTCTCTGAACCTGAAAGAGCCAGAGTTTTAAATTTTGCTTTTGCATATAAGCTTATTGGTCCGCTTACCAATTTTGTTCAACATGGTGACCCTGGGTCACTTTGGCCCGCCCCGGGGTCACAGTTTTACATAGGCCGTTATAGGGAGAAACTGAAAAAAATCTTCTTCTCTGGAACTGCAAGATCCAGAGGTTTACTATTTTGTTTTTGCTTTAGCTCATGGTCCTCTAACAATTTTGTTCAATGGTGACCCCTGGGTCACATTGGCCCAGCCCCGGGGTTCACAGTTTTACATAGGCCAGTATAGGGAATACCTGAAAAATTCTTCGACTATGCATGAGCCAGAGGTTTAATATTTTGCATTTGCCTATCAAGCTTATGGTCCTTAACAAGTTTGTTCAAATGTGACCCTGGTGTCAAACTTGGTCAAGCCCAGGAGGGTCACAGTTTTATATAGACTTACTATATATAGGAAAAAAATAATCTTCTCTTTACCTGCAAGAGCCAGAGGTTTAATAATATTAGCATTTACTATAGATTATGGTCCTCTACTAAGTTTTGTTCAAATGGTGACCCTCGGGGGTAAATTTTGACTCCCACTCCGTGGGTCACAGTTTAACATAGACTTATATAGGAAACACATTAAGTCTCGTTCTCTGGAACTAAAAGAGCCAGAGGTTTAATATTTTGCAATTTACTATACTTCTTTTGGTCCTTTACCAAGTTTGTTCAAATGGTGACCCCTGGGTTCACATTGGCCCCACCCCAGGGGTCACGTTATACATAGACCTTGTATTAGGGAAAAACTTGAAAAATCATCTTCTCTAAAACACAAACGCACTCCCTCTTATATGTTAGCATGTAGCCCTGGGGTTCACATTTGGCTCTGCCCAAGGTGTTACTCTCTAGCACCTTCATTTTGTATTTGATCTTTTATACCAAACTTTGTCAGTGTCTTAAACTGTCTATATCAATGTTGTTATACACAACAGAGCCCACATTTCTTGAACAATATTAACCAAACTTGCACAGACTATACATGACCATAAGATTTCGAAGAAGTTCGATAATGTGCCAGTACTCAGGTGATCGCTTTAGGGCCATCTTGGCCCTTTTGTATTGGTTCAAATTAACTCAGGTGAGCGATATAGGGCCATCATGGCCCTCTTGTTTTTAATAATATCAGAAAATATGCGCGATTGTTTACATAGATACCATCATCTCTAAATCAAAAATACACCCCTAAATGTCTGTGTAACTTGCCCCAGAATCAGACTTGCCCCTGATTTTGCCATTTATTTACAGTTTAATTTCTTCTGTACTTGAAACCAATAAACATTACTATATCAGTATGTTAAAGGAAGACAATCCAATGATTTCTTAATCATTTTTAGCTCTACTGGCCAAGGGCCAGCAGAGCTTATGGGATGGTGTGTTGTCCGTCTTCCGTCGTCCGTCCGTCGTCCGTCCGTTAACGTTTCTTCAAACGACTTCTCCTCAGAAACCGCTAGGGTAATTTTGACCAAACTTCACGTGGATGATCCTTGGATGAATGCTTTTTAGATTTGTTAAAATGAGGTCAGCGCTACATCCAAGATGGCTGCCATTACCATATATAGTTGAAACCTTAAAAAATCTTCTTCTCCAGAACCGCTGGACAGATTTCAACAGTTTTTCTTTTAAAATGATTGCCAACGCCTAGAAAATTAAGTTTGTTCAAATAAAGTCCCCGGGGTTAAAAATGGCCGTGCCTCGGGGGTCCAAACTTTGTATATTGAGGTTTTGCATGTTTTTTATATAGACATATAGGAAAAAACTTTAAAAAATCTTCTTCTCTAAAACCACAAGGCACAGAGCTCTCATGTATTACATGTAGCATCAGCTTATGGTCCTCTACTAAGTTTGTTCAAATGGTGACCCTGGGTCAAATTTGTCCCCGCCCCGGGGGTCACAGTTTTACATAGACATATAGGATTATTTTTTTTAAAAATCTTCTTCTCGGAAACTACAAGAGCCAGAGGTTTGATATTTTGCATTTGCTATAAGCTTATGGTATTTTACTAAGTTTGTTCAAATGGGGACCCTGGGGTCGCATTTGGCCCCGCCCCAAGGGTCACATGTTTTACATAGACATGTATTGGGAAAAACTTAATAATCTTCTCTGAAACTGCAAGAGCCAGAGGTATAATATTTTGCATTTGCTATAAGCTTGTGGTCCTCTACCAAGTTTGTTCAAATGGTGACCAAGGGGTCACATTTGGCCCCACCCCGGGGGTCACAGTTTTACATAGGCTTGTATAGGGAAAAACTGAAAAAAATCTTCTTCTCTGAAACCACATGGCACAGAGCTCTCATGTATTACATGTAGCATCAGCTTATGGTCCTCTACTAAGTTTGTTCAAATGGTGACCCTGGCTTCAAATTTGTCCCCGCCCTGAGGGTCACAGTTTTACATAGACTTATATAGGATTTTCTTTTAAAAATCTTCTTCTCGGAAACTACAAAAGCCAGAGGTTTGATATTTTACATTTATTATAAGCTTATGGTCCTTTACCAAGTTTGTTCAAATGGTGACTCTGGGGTCACATCTGGCCCCGCCCCAAGGGTCACATTTTTTACATAGACATGTATAGGGAAAAACTTAAAAAATCTTCTTCTCTGAAACTGCAAGAGCCAGAGGTTTAATATTTTGCTGTTGCTATAAGCTTATGGTCCTTTACCAATTTTGTTCAAATGGTGAACAAATGGTGACCCTGGGGTCACATCTGGCCCCGCCCCAGGGGTCACAGTTGTACATAAATGCTAGTTAAATTTGTTAATTTCTTTATTTTTTTATTTATTATATTTTTTTGTTGTTTTTTTTTTGTTGTTTTTTTTAAATCTTTTTTTTTTTTTTTAATCTTTTTTTTTTATTTTTTTTTATTTTTATTTTTTATTTTTATTTTTATTATCTCTACTGGCAAATTTGGAAAACCAGCCAGATCGGACAAGTAATTGCGGAGTTATGGCTCTTGATTTAGTTAAAAATGCTATATTTTGCCTCTTTAAGACGATAGTCACTCGCTTCATTGATGTCATAAGAGCCATATTAGCCAGTAGAGCGTCCGCAGGCCCTCTTGTTTGTATTGCCTGCGCAGCACGGCAGACCCTTAGGGATCATTTTGTCCATCGTCGTCGCCATCGTCCATCGCAGTTTAATCTGCAACCTAACCTTGGCCATAATAACTTGAAAAGTATTGGCCTGTGTTCATAAAACGTCACATACATCTTCATCTCACCTCAACATGACCTATAACTTACTGACTTTCATTTTGGCAGGGTTATGGCTCTTTTTATAGTTTGATTGTACATGCTGAAATAAGCACAAGGCAAGTGACCCATGTGTTTTGTGGAACATCCTTCTAGTTTTCTATCAATTGATTTCATAACTTACATTTACAGTCCACTCGAGGGCAATTACTGGTGTTGAAAAACTTTGAAAATACATTATCCCTCATCTGATTTTGTAAACAAACGACGATTTATTTCCAACCTACAGAGATGATATAGACTTTGTGTCATATCAAAACATCAATAGATATTGACTTTTGGTATAATATGTTACCATCACTTTTGCATTAAATTGCCCGATGAATATAGCCGTTAATTAAAACAACTGATTTGAAGGTCTCACTATGCACTTAGCTCCCTTGCATGTGACTGTAGGATGATTCTTACACCATAAAAAGTAGGGGTGTGTTCTTCGGTTTGAGATATTTTAATAATTGCCCATGGATATTTTCTTTTCTTGTTGCAGGTGAGAAAACAATAGTGTGAGATTGGATGAACAGCGATTAGACGACACTGACAGCAAAATGTGACACATTTGTGGGTGCTCAAAATGCGTATGAATTTAGGAGCAAACTGTTTAGTGAAAGCCGAAAAGAGTACCTTGACTGCCACCACTCACATTAAAAAAAAACCAAACTGGGCTATGTACCAGATTTTGTGGATTTTTATGAGCAGCAGTAACTGTATTTTCTCAAAAAAATACTTTTAGACTCTAAATGCTTGATTCAGAATGGAAAATTGGACTTTACTGCCTATGGCCAACACAGTAAAATCGAAGTGTGTTGTGAGACCTTAACAGAAACAATCAGCCAGACGCTTTCAGTACAGCTTTCATTGACACAGATCAATATTTCTGAGTTTGATGTTTTCAACTGTGTAAAAAAGTTGAATTGAACATTTTATGATGAATTGCAATGAACTTTAGTTGGATTTGGCCATACATTAGTGATTTTGCACATGAAAATGGACCATACTTTGATCAACATGGATTATTTTGTGTATGCTGTTTGTAGTGAACTCCCAAACCACTTCCGTAATGTCGATATGGATTCCAGGCGATGAAACATCCTGATGAAACGCAATATAAATGTTGTCAGTGCATATTTCAGTGCATACACATGTACATGCAGTATCAACTATTCCGCGAAAGATGGATATTCAATTGTATTTGCCAAAAAAGTTTTGTGCTTGCGAGTCGATAAATTGTTTCTGGAAGTTTAGTTCTCGTCTCTGTTGGGTTCAAATGGATACGATATACCGACACTATGCCAGGGACATGTTCACGGAAAGCAGCTTCATATGACATCTAACAGGTATGTGTTTGTATAGCAAATTATTTATTTCAGCTATTGACAATATTAGAAAAATACCCCACCCACTTATGCAGTGCAACAAATTTCAAAACCGCCGTTCGGTGTGTCTTATTTGTCGAGAATGTTCATCAAATATGTTTATTAACTTAGTCGCTCTTCCTTGTTTGCTTTGAAGTTGCGTGACAACCTTTTTCGAACCGCTGTGCCTTTTGGGAAGATTTGTCGTTTGCAGTTGCACATTTGTCGAGACACAAAATTGTTTCATGCTTGGTGTTAGTGAATGAGGCGTTCCAGCTTTTAGCGTATTAATCTCATTTCTTGTATTCCATTTGTACGCAGGCAATTTGTTCTCTCGTGATATTTTTTCATGCGCATTTCATACAAATTTCGCGTCATGTCAAATAAAAAACATCTAATATATTGTGTGTCTGTTTATATATAGGAAAAAAAAATCCAGACAAAACTTTAATGTCTTCATCGTCTCTTTTTACGTAAATTAAAAAATGGCGTTAAAAGTGTTTTCGGTTCTGAATTCTGATTATAAATGTTATTTTTCACTAAGAAATAAAGCTGTGCTAATATATGTTTGAATAAAAAAAATGTACGCGAATTACATCATTGAAATTCAAGTGAATTTCGCGTCATAATAAAACATTAAATTCTGGTTCTATCATTATTCACGGTAAAGATTGCCTGTGTCGCCTAGACTTTTTTTTTCCGCAGATCTGTACTGAATTTATTTTTGGCATGTTACGTGTTGTGCTGCATTACGTATAGTAATATGCTGCTATCTTTTTTCGCTCTGATCCGAATGGTTTGCATTCAATTTTCACTGCTTTGAGTAGGTGTACAGTGTCGTCTGGAGAAACACTGCAGTCGGTCGCAAGCAGTTGATCACTGATTTTCTGACTGTGACTGACTGTGACTGACTGACTGTGACTGACTCTGTGACTGACTCTGACTGACTGACTGACTGACTGTAATTTGAGATGAATTCAACAACTATGTATGAAGTGCATGCAATGCGGTTCAGTGCGATTAATTAACAGTTTCGATATAACATGGAATTGACAGACATTTGTATGAAATATACCGATTGTTATAATTTCATAGATTTTTAAGATATGCGCTGTTCATGTACATTTGGTAGCGTTATCTGTATTGTGATAATTTCTTGAAAACTAATCTGCATGCCGGTGGTTTTCGGTTGTTTTTCTGCTTTTAGCAAGTTGTGGTTTCATTTAGTGTTTCCTAGTTAACTCCCCTGCTGGTTTTATGTATTTGTTCCCCTTTCAAATCACTGTTAGGTATATTTTCTGATTTTTTCCCTACATTTTGTTTTATAAAATGGCTAGGTTTTCAAATAGTAATATTAGTAACATTATTATCAATATTGTAATCATGTGCTAAGTAAAAGCTATTTCATCTTTTTATACAGGAAGCTGGTAGAAGATGCCAATTTGAGAGTAGAAGGGAGGGCTCGTTTTATTGGAGCCATGCCTGTGATGACATCAACTTGAATGGCCTTTATTGACATTGTAGGACAGGTAATATAATAAACTATTTTTGACTAGAAAATAAGTCTAACCACTACTTCTGTTTCAGAAAGCATCATTTTAAAAAAAAAATAAAAAAAAAAAAAAAAAATCATATATGGGCATAGGTGAACAATTAATAAATTAAGAAACACTGCCTGAAAGACAAACATCACACTTTTTTTATATTATATACATATCCAACACAAATCCTACAGAATTTAAGAACACAATCTCTTAGAATACAAAAGTTACTGAATGATTTCTACTCTTGATTCAGATTAAAATTCCTGATATTTTCGCTCCATGAATATGGCACGAAGCAAATTGATGCATGTTGCATTTTGAGCCGTAAACTCATGTAATCTATGACAAAAGTATCTATAAACTATTTTTTTTTGTTATGTAGTCACCTATAGTTGTTGCGGGTATGATTTTGAAGACATGCACACACATGAGCCCCCCTTGAAGATCTCACTACACACTTAGCTCCCTTGCATGTGACTGTAGGATGATTCTTACACCATAAAAAGTAGGGGTGTGTTCTTCGGTTTGAGATATTTTAATAATTGCCCATGGATATTTTCTTTTCTTGTTGCAGGTGAGAAAACAATAGTGTGAGATTGGATGAACAGCGATTAGACAGCAAAATGTGACACATTTGTGGGTGCTCAAAATGCGTATGAATTTAGGTGCAAACTGTTTAGTGAAAGCCGAAAAGAGTACCTTGACTGCCACCACTCACATTAAAAAAAAAAAAACTGGGCTATGTACCAGATTTTGTGGATTTTTATGAGCAGCAGTAACTGTATTTTCTCAAAAAAATACTTTTAGACTCTAAATGCTTGATTCAGAATGGAAAATTGGACTTTACTGCCTATGACCAACACAGTAAACTCGAAGTGTGTTGTGAGACCTTAAAATGTATGCTCTGTTAAAAAGGTATAAATGCTTGCTTAACTCTTGCATTTACATGTTCTAGTAAATTGCGAAAAAAATCCATATTTGATTTTCAGACGTCTAATGCAGTAAATCATAAGTTTTTGTTTGTTTTTAGCTCTAAAAAGAGCTTTAGCCGTGGTGCAGTATCCGTTCGTAAACTACTGGATGGATTTTCATGAAACATTACAGGAATGTAGCCCATGATGTCTAGTTTGTCCTAGCAAAACTTCACATTGATGTAAAATCCAAGATGGACTTCTTGAAAACCATAAGTGATATTGATACGGGACTTTTTCTAAAATGATTAACATGATTAACATGACATGGCGCCCAGTGGCCATCTTTTTTTACATAGTTAAATAGTAAAAACTTGTAGCGACTACTACTCCTATGAAACTACTTGACAGATTTTCATGAAGCTTCACAGGAATGTTGCTCTTGATGTCTAGTTGACCCTGGCAAAATTTCAGGTCGGCCGTAAATTCAAAATGGCCGCCACGGATAAAAGTAGTTTTTTAAAATACAAATTTGTAGCAACTACTTCTAGAAAACTACAAGTGAAATTGGTATGGAACATTTTTTTGATTTGACGTTAAACATTGCTGTCAGTGGTCATGTTTGTTTACTAGAGTTATATAGTAAAAAGTTGTAGCGACTACATCTCTGAAACTACTTGTCAGATTTTCATGCAACTTCACAGGAATGTTGCACTTGATGTGACGTTGACCCTAGCATTATTTTAAGGTCGGCCGGGATTTCAAGATGGTCACCCTGGCTAAAAATAGACTTAAAAAAACAAATTTGTAGCACCTACATTTTGAAAACTATAAGTGATAATGATATGTGATTTTTTCTAAAATGATCAGCATGACATGATGTTGGTCCTCGTCGAAAATCATTTTTATTCGTCATTAAAGATGGCCATCATTGTTAACATAGAGTTATATAGTAAAAACTTTTAGCGACTATTCCTCTGAAACTACTTGAAAGATTTACATGAAACTTAACAGAAATGTTGCTCTTGATGTCTAGTTGATCCTACCAACATTTCAGGTTCGCCGAAATTTCAAGATGGTCGCCATGGCTAAAAATATTTTTTTTCAAAACAAATTTGTAGCAACTACTTCTTGAAAACTATAAGTGATATTGAATCAGATATGGAACTTTTTTTAAAATTACAAGCATAACATGATGTTGATCCTTGTTGAAAATTATTTTGATTCGACATTAAGCCTGGCAGCCAGCGACCATCTTTGTTTACATAGAGTTATATAGTAAAAAGTTGTAGCGACTACTTCTCTGAAACTACTTGACTGATTTTCATAAAACTTCACACGAATGCTAATCTAGCTATCAAAACATATCAGTAGAGCTTCAGGGTCATTGACCTCATGTTGTTATCCGTTTTCAGAGATATAAAAAATCTGAATCCAAGCCTTCCTTCTCTTTGCAAGATGCATTTTACAAGGCGGCACTCACAACAGGTTTAGACCCGGGATTTGTTATGCCCCTACCACCGAATGGTGATGGGCATATAGCGTTATCCATGTCCGTCTGTCCTTCCGTCCCGAAATGTTTGTATGTGTATCTCCCCCACACTTTTCAACCGATTGCTTCGAAACTTTACAGGATGCTTACCTATGATGTCAAGATGTTCATATCGTCTAGGCATCAAAATCGACGCAATATTACTGCCTTTAATACAGACGACAATTCATCACAAGGTCTCTTGGAAAGAAATTTCAGGATTGCTATTCAGGTCATTTCGTAGAAGGTTAAGGTCACTGTTACTATAAATAGGATTTTGGTTTCCATTCAATAACATTAGGTTCCCTTGACGGATTTAACAAAAACTTCACCTCATTGGAATTAAGCATTGTTCTGCAGGTTAGTCGAAAGGTCAAGGTCACTATTACTAAATTTTTGCTGAATAAAGAGTATAATAATTCATTTTCCCTTGAGGAATTTTAATAAAACTTCACCACAAAGTGCGTCTCATGGAAAGAAAGCTCACAATTGTTATTTAGGTTGTTTGATTTTAAGTCACGGTCATTCTTGCTATAGGAAATTGGTTTCCACTCAATATCTTTAATTTCCCTTGACGGATTTAACAAAACGGATTTACAATCAGGTCATTTGTCCGAAGGTTAAGATCACTGTTACTATAAATAAAAATTGGTTTCTGCTGTATAATTTCACCTTCTCATACTTTTTTTAACGAAACTTCACCACAAACTGCAGCTCATTTAAATGAAGCTCAGGATTGTTATTTAGGTAATTTGATTTTAGAGCAAGGTCACTGTTAGTACATGTAAAATTGGTTACTACAATTTTGATTTTTCCTTGCATGATTTTAAGGAAACTTCACCACAAGGTGTGGCTCGTGGAAAGACAGCTTGGGATTGTTATTCAGGTTGTTCTATCAAAAGGTGAAGCCTCAAGGTCATTGTCACTATAAATAAAATAAAAAAATGGTTTCCGCTCATTAAAATGAGTTCCCATTGCGTGATTTTAATAAGACTTCACCATGAAGCTACATCGCTTTTCGCTCAGTAACTTTAATCTCCCTTGAGGGATTTAGCAAAGAAATCACCACAAGGTGCGGTTCATGGAGAACTAAGCATGCGATTGTTATTCAGGTCTTTTATGCAAGAGTTACTCTATGCAAAGGTCAAGGTAACTGTTGACCTCCCATTATCTCAATGGAGTTTAACAAAAAATCATCAAAATGTGCAGCTCATTGAAAGGAAGCACTGGATTGTTATTCAGGTCGGTTGGTGAAAGTTCAAGGTTGTTGTTAAACTTTATTTCTCAATAAGTTTACTTTCTCTTGAGGGCTGTCTGATGAAATTTGGCAGTATTGAGGTGTATCCATTGTTTTAAGATAGGTGGATACAAATAAAGGGGACTTGTACTTCGCTGAATTTGCTTGTTTTCACTGGGTTTCTTTTAATGAAGTGTTGGAATTAATTTATAAGCATAACCTGCAGCTTCATCTGGCAGATTCAAAGGACATGCTTTAAGAGTTAAGATCAGTGCCCAGAATGGATTATGTAAATATACATTATTTGAAGTTAAATATGTTTAACCTAAATTTAAGTTGGCTGATTTATTCTTTGTACGCTCTGTGCTGTTGGGAACATCTCTGTAGTGTTAGGAAGCATGCTTTTCTTTCGAGAAAACAGATCCAGGTTCGAGTCCTGGCGGAGAACATGGAACACTAACTGAGCTGTACAAACTTCGTTCTGGGATAACCACAACTTTAAAGTGAATACATATGATAAAATTATTCATTACACAATTATACTAGCGTTAAAAAATCATTCCATAATACTTATATGCGCTTCCATAAAAGCGGCTATACGTAGTGTTACGCTAAAATATCGAAATGTTTGTTATTGTATATAATACATTCATCCCAACTGCCATTTTGAAATCAGACAAAACCAAATGACAAAAGACAATTGAACTATAATGCTTTGAATACAAATAGTATATAACTTCATTGTTTTATTTATATAGTACTGAAGTCGGCAAACACAGATTTTGTCACCTCCCCAATTTTGGAGATGTGTCACTTGACTGATAATCGATCGGTCAAATTCCTGCTAATATGTCATGCTAATAATATCATCCTTTCAATGCCTTTCAAACAAGTCCGTACTCCCCATACTATAATACATGTATTATAGCCCTTCAATACGCCATTAAATTAAAGTCTAACCCTTCAAACCCAACTTTCGATAACATTCGATCATTTGGTCTTCGCATTAAACCAAAATTAAGAGACACTGAAATCGACCTAAATTTAATTGCCAAGTACAAAGTTCCACAAATTCCACCGTGGACTTTGGAAACACCAACAATTATTTTTGATCTTTGTAATAGTAACAAATCCAGTACAGACTCTAATGTCTTTCAAAGCAAATATAACGAAATTAAATCGAAATACAGTAACTTTCAACATATATACACAGACGGGTCTATAGATGGAGATACGGTAGCTGCAGCAGTTGTTATTCAAAAACACAGCATAAAGAGCCACCTGCCTGACAAGGCTTCTATCTTTTCAGCTGAACTTAAGGCAATTGAACTTGCCTTAAATTATATTCAGGAATCAGATGATGATCTTTTTGTAATATTTTCTGATTCCCTTTCATCTCTTCAAGCATTGGGTAATATGAAACACGATAAGCCAGTTGTGCTTCAGCTTTTAGAAAAGTACAATTCTCTTATAGTTGATAATGTTATTATTTTCTGCTGGCTTCCAAGCCATGTAGGAATACGTGGTAATGATAGAGCTGATAGTGCTGCTAAAGCAGCATTAGGTTAACATATATCTAATACTAAATTACCTTATACTGCTTTTAAAAGTTGTATTAACACATTTATTCGTAACTCTTGGCTAGCCGCTTGGGATTTGTCAGTTAACAATAAACTCCATTCAATTAAACCGTTACTTGGAGAATGGCGTTCTTCTAGTAGACCCATTCGTCGAGAAGAAGTTCTCCTAGCCCGGTGCAGGTTAGGGCATACACGTTATACTCATTCATATTTATTACAAGCTGAGCAATTACCAGAATGTATACACTGCTTTGCAAAATTAACGGTCAAACACATCTTGTTGGAATGTGTAGACTTTGATCCTATGCGTCAAAGTTACTATAATGTTAATACTATGAAAGAGTTATTAGATACTATAGTTTTTAGTCTTGTTTTAGATTTCCTCAAAGAAATCAGACTATATAAATCATTATAATGTGTTCTTATATATATTTACTTGTTTATATACCCGTTGACGGGCTTTTGTTGATTTACATATAAAAATTATAGTTTATATTACTACCTTTTCATCCATTTTTTTTTAATAGATTTATCTTTATATATTTAAATTAATTTTTAATTAATACTTCATTTCTTCATTTTTCATGAGTTTTTGCGTAAAATATGACCTATTTATGTGTCGACGGGCCGTAAAACACCATTCATTCATTCATTCTTGTTTATAATTTGATTAACAACTTCAAAAATAAATGTATGCAAGTGGATATGACAAAGGACTTTTGTAAATCACATCACCATAGAAGTCAGGTAGTGATAGACCTTATCACAGAAGAGTTCTTAAATTGTTCCTATATTTAAAAAATAGGTCATGATAACGATAATACAATTTTGCGAAGGAACTTAGACATTTATGATAACGGTATCGATGAAGTAGATTCTTAGTTATTGAAAGATTACGAATAGTTAAATTCTCAACTCGACTACAGGCAGTAGAAAATAAAATCAGTTGAGAAACATAGACGCCATAAGAAGTAGCTTGGAGAACATCCCCAGAAAAGTAGGGATAATTTACAATATCAAAATTAAAATCCTCTCTCTTATCATAGATGTTACTAAATATTTTTAAGAGATATAAATCGAGAAAAGTCAGTATTATATTGACTTTGTTGAGTTTAGGATAGATAGTAAAAACCATAATAGAAATGAGAGGATTGCCAATGTTCAATATATCATAAAATGTGAGACATAGTGTCCTATAGAAACCACAGCGTCCAAACGCAATGGCATCGTAGGTACGCACTCTACGACATAAAAAAAGTAATATTTAATTAATTATATGAAAAAGACAAAATACAACAGAAAGGATGGTAAAGACAGGGTTTACCGACTTGGAACGGTCAGTAGGCAAAACGGCCTGCAGGTTAGATTGAATCGAAGTTATGTGTAAACAATTCACGCTATTATCCTGACTTCAGCGCCAAAATAGACAAGACTATGTAAATAAAACTATATCCCATCAAAATGAATTCTCTAATAATAAAAAGAAATATAAAAAGATCTGACAGGGAAAGTAGCATTCAAGTCCACATCCAGGGAAACTAACAAAAGAAACACTAAGATGTTGTAAAGCTGTATAAAATTCAAAATAAGAAACATCTCAGGATGTATCCAGAATTGTACTGAACAACTACAGCAGTTGCAGCCAAGCCCACCCACTCTCCGCCAACACATACACATAGACAACACAAACATATTTGGATGACTATTGTGCATAGGAATTGGCCCCGACTCCCTCTCCAGAAAAGTCCCATAAAAAAACACAACGAAATAAACCTTAATAAAACGCGTTGTTATGTCTAAAAATACACAAACACAAACATGCAAAACAATCTATCCATAGTGCACCCAGCCACACTTCCTCCACCGCACTATTTGTCTCTCCACTGTCTTATTTTATTTATTTGTTGGATATGACCCGAGTTATCAATTAGGTTGATGACTTAATTAACAGCTTCCTTTTCTTAATTAAATACATGTTTATATGTCAAAGTCATGTGCATACCATTTTTGGGATGGTTCAAATGTTCTTACTACTGAAATTGTTAAATATGAAGTTCTGTTCAACCCGGGGCAATAGGGCGTGAACGGTAGCCAGCATGTTTTACTCTCGTTCATGAACAGTCTCAATCAAACCGAGCATGCAATATGTCTTGTATGTATCGTGATTTCAAGATTTCTCCTTTCATACTCTTGTTTTATGAGTTATCGTTCATTTTAGCCTATCTTACTTATGCCTTCATTTGCGTGTAGACTATATATATTTTACCAGGACATTTCCATATCCTTCATCTTTTCGAGGAAACGACCATCCATATTACATGGTTTGACTCTAAGAGTAAGGTGAATATGACCACATGGCTACATGTAATAGACGAGAGCTGTGTGCCTTGTGGTTTCAGAGAAGAAGATTTTTTAAGTGTTTCCCTATACAAGACTATGTAAAATATGTGACCCATGGAGCAGGGCTAAATGTAACCCCAGGGTAACCATTTGAATAAACTTCGTAAAGGACCATAAGTTCATAGTAAATGCAAAATGTTAAACATCTGGCTCGGTAGTTTCAGAGAAGATGATAATTTAATTTATTTACCCTATAAATATATGTAAAACTGTGACGCCCGGGACGGGGTCAGATTTGTCCCCAGGGTAACCATCAAAAATTAACAAAGTGTAAAAAGTAGGTCAAGGTCATTTATATTGACCTGATTCGGGTAGGAATATATTGCTGTCATACTGATGTAAGTTTGTATAAAGTTTGGAAACTTTACGGCTTTTGATATCTGAGAAGCTGAGTTAATAAAAAAACTTGAATGTAAAACTTCAATGTAAAGTAACAAAGTGCCAAAGCTCGGTCAAGGTAATTCATATTGAACCACTTTTCATTGGAACATATCGCTGTCATGTAGTTATCAACATTTGTATAGCTTGAAAGCTGTAAGGCATGTGGTTTTGGAGAAATGGACTTAATAAAAAACGTAAAGATAGATATACACTACTCAACTTTTATAATCGGTCAACCAGTTTTTTTGAAAATAACACGAATACTAAAACTGGAAAGCACCGAAACCCATACCAATATTTTCTTAAGTTTATCAACACGGCTTTAGTCCAATCATAAGCAGCAGAGTGAGTTTTATAAATCGCTAGCTATATTTGTTAAACGACGCCAGTTGAAATTTCAAATGAAAATATATATGTCTTTGAAAAGTGACCAATTATAAAAGTTGAATAGTGTACAGATACAAAAATCGAACAGAAAAGCAGCATTCAAGGACGACAGTCAAACATAAATAAACACAGAAACAAAGAACATGAAGAACAAATTTAAAGATGAATGAAATTCCAAATTAGACATCACATACACAAAAGTTTTGGCAATAGGGCTACCGCCTTGAAACGGTCAGTGGCAAAGAAATGCCGCTTCGGGTTTAAACCAGCTTTTAGGGTGCATCAAACCTCACACTTACTCTACTGACAACCCAATAAAACGCGACAGTGTAAATAAAGAAATCCCAGCCATAAACTATTCTCTAACTTGAATAAAACAATTTGATGTAAATTAACAAAGTATAAAAAGGAGGTCAAAGTCATTTATATTGACATGATTCGGGTAGGAACATACTGCTGCCATATAGATGTTAGTGTGTATGAAGTTTGAAAACTGTACGGCTTTTAGTATCTGAGAAATTGACTTAATAAACAACTTGAATGTAAACACGGGACGTACCATTACGTGGTCTCGCCTTAATATTATTAAGCGATGGGAAAGCTTATTTGAGCTGGATTTTATAATGGATATTTCGACAATAGAACTCGATTAAAACAGTTTTACTGAAAAAATGGGATAACCTGTTTAAATGAATTACTTTATGTTTTAAATTTACAATATGCAAACATTTAGAGCCGAAATTAAGCTTTTATTTCATGCCCAGTCAACCCCGTTTTCACTTCTTGGAGAAGGGGTTTTGTGGGGTATGAAAGTTAATACTCGGACCACGTAATGGGGCGTACGGACGTGAAGTACTTCGGACGGACAAAGGTAACACTTTATGCCCTCACCACTCGTGGCGGGGCATAACAAGGGGAATTAATATTGGCAACGTACGCGATGCAACAGACATAAAAGTGTTGATCACACGAGGAACTACCTTGATTTACATCAGGTTCTAGGGAGCACCAACCTCTAATTTACGCTTGTGTTATCCCAATTCAACGGGACACTTTTTCTACAAAAAAAAAATTGAATCTAAATTCAACTTTATTTTAAATATGTCTTACATTGAATCATATTCAACCGAATAAATTTCATAATTAATTTCTATATATCTTTCCCGAATATATCAATATTTATTTCTAGATAAAAATCTCAATTTAGATTTATATTGCTTCAATTTATATTACTTGTGTCTATCTCCAAAGACATTTGTGTATTATTCATCTCAAACGATATAATTTGACTCATGGAGTATAAATCATCAAGTTATCATACCTAATGTGTTTAACTGTGTCAATTCAATATAGATATGAATATTGCGATTATACTGTTTCTGACGTAGCGTGCAAAAGCTATCATTGTTCATTTTCATGTGTTTTGTTAAGAGGAGGTTTTATATTCCTCAAAATAACTTTAGGAGCATGTTTAGATTTGGGTCATTTTTTAAAGAACTGTAATGTACTTCAGTTTCATATGAAATTTGTAGCTGCATTAAACATGTTAAAACAAGCCACGTGTTATCTTTGGTTTAAATATTGTTTACGAAAATGTATGTTTGGCCTGAAAAACACGAACACTGGGCTGCTTTTGTTGCTAAGTCATTGGTATTACTTAAAACGGAAAGTGTATTGTTAATAGATGTCAATATTATTCAAATAAAGTATACTTCGACTACAGAACAAGAATTTATCAGACAAAAAAGCATCATATTCATATTAATGATTGATACAACACACAAAGGCATCTAGTTTATCAGAACAAACCATGACGTGGTCCGAGTATTAACTTTCATACCCCATCCAACCCATTCTCCAAGAAGCGAAAATGGGGATGGCTGGTGCATGAAAGTAAACCTTAATTTCGGCTTAAAAAGTTTGGATATTGTAAAATGAAAACATGTAATAGGTAATTTTAAACAGGTTATCACAATGTTTCAGTAAAACATGTTTTAAACGTGTTTTGTCGTTGAAATATCCGTTATAAATCCTGTTAATATCAGCTTTCCCATCGCTTAATGGAATTAAGGCGGGAACACGTAATGTATTTCATTGAAATCATTCATTCGGACTGATCATGGGGCCTCGTACAGTGGATGTGTGTATTACATAGAGTTTAATTAACATTGTTGAAGTGATACGGGAAATAATTCCCAAGTGAGAAAGATTCTTGCGATATAGAAACGAGTGCGTTTTCGCACGAGTTTCTATATCGCAAGAATATTTCTCACGAGTGAATTATTTTCCGTATCACGACACAAATGTTAATTAAACTATATAATATATATTCTGTGATGAATTTCTTTCCAATCGTCTTTTGACACAATTATTTCTTCTTCTGTCACTCCTTTGTCGACAGCGCGGAGTAATATCATGACGTCAATTCGTGACATAATATCGTGACGTCTATCGTTTAGTTCATAACATTTGGCTACTGTGCTATCTTGCACACTAGGCGAGATAGCACAGTAGAGGAAGGGATATGTTATAGATTTTCTCAAACTGGGAAATTTCTATAATTCATCACAGAATCTGAAACACAGTTTGATGGTTTAATTCGTATCGGATCTACACCCATAATTCTTCAAGATGGCATCCATTAAAATGAGCATATTATTCAAAGAAATTCGACAAATTTTATTCGACTACATATCAAGAATTTATCAGTTAAGCATACTATTAATTAGTATAAATGAGTTATACAATGAACAATAGCGAATCGTCTAGTTTATCCGAACAAACTATTGCATTAACAATAATTCAGCCGGACAGATCATGGGGCCTAGTATAGTGGATATGTATATTGCATATGAAACTGAAACAACAGTATGTAGCCTAATTAAGTGCGTACGTATACTGAAGCGAAAAAGAAACGCAACTCGGGAATTTCCGCTGTATATTGGACATGTTGTAGATACTGCACACTTAATTCCACATAATCATGATAATATTCCAAATAAATCCCAAGATGTTTTGTAAAAAAAAAGTTGCAGTTAGTTAAAGAAAGGACACAACTATGATGTTGTACACGTTTTGATCACAGTACACGTCGTAACAAGAAATTGAGTCATTTAACGTAAAGAGTTTGCAAAATGATGCATCCTAAGTTTGCTCACATACTCTGTCAATAACGAAACTTTGAAAGAATTCTGTTTGCTGTGTTATATGTTGTTTTAGTCTTTTTTTCCGAAAGTAAAGGTCTTGCGTAGCCATGTACCTTTTGATTAACAGCAGCATATTGTACATACAGTATATAGAGGAAATTCCCGAGTTGCGTTTCTTTTTCGCCTCTGTATACACTGATATATATTACATATGAAACTGAAACAACATTTGATTGTTTCATTCGTATTATATCGAGTCCCTTTTAAACGAAACACGTTTTAATTCGAAAATTCCATTTAATGTTCAGAAAACTGGTTGGAAAAACTAAAACTGTTCTAAAGCAGTTCGCTTGTAAAACGGTTTATCCGCGCCTCGTTAATATACAACTAATTTATAAAGAACGAACACTGACAAAGTTGCAGTTTTGCTAATAATAACGAAATACAATACAATTGCAAACAGGTCATTTCGATGCATACTTTTCAATAAAATATATGACCATTTCCTTCGTACGCTCCCGTTATAAATGTGTGTTTTCAACTAATGTGTTATGCACTCTTAATATATACGTTATTTTCGTGTGTTTTCTATTAACGTATTGTTGATATTTGACTCTTGGAATCCCTTCTTTATTATGTTGTCACGCTGTTATTCAGACTAATAAATATTGTATAACGGCAGGTCTATATCCTCCGTTTGCGTTTCGCTAAAAGACGATAATACACTCCTAAGGTTCCATTTACCTTCTGTTTCGATAAATCGTCGGCCCCAATATGATACGTTTATATAATACGCTGTCTACAGAAGCAAAGCAGTACAATTAGACTGTATTCCTTAACTACGGACTACAAGGTTGGCTTTATTTATCCATGATGGCGACATCATCATTTTAAGGAGATGCCGAAACATCACTTGAGAGTACAGACGACGACAATATTAATCTATATAGGTCGAAACGATCCGAAATAAACCGTTCACATTAACTTTGAATTGTATACATTATGTCAGATATGACTCCCGAGAACAATGCAATACACTTAAACAGTATACACTATAACGATGAGAAAAGAAAGTCCTGTAGAAACCACAGCAATCAAACGCAATGACACCGTAGGTCCGCACTGAACTATCAAACCAAATATGAGCATAATATAAAATGTCGATGAAAAGGACAATACGTAACATTAATAGTGGTGAAGTGTTACCGCTATGGAACGGCCAGTAGTTATTAAGGCCTACATGTTAGCTTAAATCGATTTTATGTGTACACAACCACGCTATTGTCCCGACTTCAACGCCCAAATTTACAGTGTAAAAAAAAGTACATCCCATCGAAAGGAAATCCCTAACAATAAACTGGTCCACATCCAGAGAAATTATCGTAGAATTATATGGTATGGGGTACATGAAAAGTATGCATTAGAAGCAACAAATGATGAAAAATTAAGGCTAGAATTACCTTTAAGATGTAATATACAGGTACATACGAGAGCAGTAGTTTTAATGTATGATTGTGTTTTGGAATAGTTTTAATACAATGTATCCTGTATGTTAATGTGGCGTATAGATAAAATGTGATAAGCTGTTCTGGAAAGGTGTGTGGTTTGCGCATTAGCTTTAAATACAGTTTGGAAGCGAAATAGTAAAAAAGCCTATTAAGTATGCTTTATGCTTATTATATCCTAAATGGGACCAAGACAGGTATTCTTTCGCAGTAATTCGCGTTGTATTATAATTAAATCAGTATTACAGTCATATACATTGTCCATGAGTCAAACAATGAGATTTACCTTTAATGTCCTGATCATAGCTGTCAATATTGTTTAATGTATCTGTTGTAAACGTGAACACTATTCTTGTAAAGGTGAACACTATTTTTTCGGGGTTTTTTTTGTAGAAGGGTGCCATTCGTATTACTTTCGAAGAAAGCAATATATGAACAGTTCCTACTGAATGGAATTTATATCACACCATCGAAAACAGAACAACCTATGTTCGTGCAAATTATAGAAGCATAACATGGCTTATCATTATTGGAAGACATGATACTTCAGACGATAACGTATTGAGAGGAATATGTACTATTTTCCAGTTGCAAAGCGTTGTTTTTAGTTATGATTCATAAAAGCTCACATTCGTGTCTATTTTATATTGTAGGTGCGTGTAGGTGTGTGGCATTCGTTAAGCTGTTGTCTTGGCAGTTGAGTCGCTCTCGTTTGTCACATATTATACAATTATGGACTTTTCAGCTGTTATACATGATGTGTTATTATATAACCTATAAATAGACGCGTTTTCATTGGCTAAAAAGTAATTTTTTAGAAAAA
Source organism: Cyrtodaria siliqua (assembly GCA_037043455.1). NCBI lineage: Eukaryota > Metazoa > Mollusca > Bivalvia > Adapedonta > Hiatellidae > Cyrtodaria > Cyrtodaria siliqua. Next base: position 30,995 of record JAWPHD010015402.1, on the reverse strand, counting down.
ATATCTAGCGATATTGACCTGTTTTTTTGATATTGACCTGTTTTTTTGATATTGACCTGTTTTATATAATTGTTTTTTTGATATTGACCTGTTTTATATAATTGTAAATTGAGGGTTATATAATAAAACAGTTATGGACTTTTCAGCTGTTATACATGATGTTGATATGTACCAAAAAATCATTATTGACCTCGGCTATCGCCTCGGTCAATAATGATTTTTTTGGTGCATATCACATCATGTATAACAGCTGAAAAGTCCATAATTGTATAATATGCACCAAAAAAATCATTATTGACCGAGGCGATAGCCGAGGTCAATAATGATTTTTTGGTGCATATCAACATCATGTATAACAGCTGAAAAGTCCATAACTGTTTTATTATATAACCCTCAATTTACAATTATATAAAACAGGTCAATATCAAAAAAACAATTATATAAAACAGGTCAATATCAAAAAAACAGGTCAATATCAAAAAAATAGGTCAATATCGCTAGATATTTTTTCTAAAAAATTACTTTTTAGCCAATGAAAACGCGTCTATTTATAGGTTATATAATAATTCACCTTATTTACCAAATTGACTTTTACATGTACCAATGTCGTTGTTAATGTCAACTGATTGTTTAACTGGCAATTTTACTGTCTGAGATTCTTCCCCCATCGGGATGAGGTCGTTTACATCTTCTTTACTGAGACTGATTTCAAGTGCCGACGTTGTTTTGTTCTACTTTTTTTCTGCACATTTGTTCTAGTCAATACAGTTTGTCTGCTATATGCATAAGTAACGTAAATCTGTTAGCAATATACTTTAACACTACATACCCACAAACAATTTTATGTATGAAATTATTAGTGCAATACGGACCTGTACTTTCAAATTATCTGCTAGTTTCGTTTGTGTTTTTTAATCAGAAACGTCATTTAATAAACTATATCTTTTTCTATTTTTTTCTGCATATTTGTTCAAGTCAATACAGTTTGTCTGCTATATACATAAGTAATGTAAAACCGTTAGCAATATATTTAACAAATATAAAATATGCACTACAGACTCACAAATAATGTTATGGATGAAATTATTAGTGCAAGACGGACCTGCAAGAAAGTACTTTCAAATTATCTGCTAGTATCGTTTGTATTTTTTTAATCAGAGACGCCAATTAATAAACCATATTTGTTCTCCTTTTTTTCTGAACATTTGTTCTAGTCAATACAGTGTCTCTGCCATATACATCAGTAATATAAATCCGTTAGCAATATATTTAACAAATATAAAATATCCACTACATACTCACAAAATTAAAATAATATAAATTTATATAATAATAATCTGTTGCTGCTGTTGCTGCTTTTGCGTTCTTATTTGGTTTGACCCTTTTCTGATTGGGCCAAAATTGCGAGAATTTACTGCAATAGTTGAAAAACTAGCAATTTAGTTCACTAAAACTTAAGCTTTTTCTCAATTTAGCTCTGTATATAAGCAAACAGAGTTAATTGACTGAATTCAGCCACACTCCGATGGAGTAAACAGTGAACTATTAATTTAAAGCGATGCTTTGGAACTTGTTTTTTTTTACCTAACTTTCTATTATCTTCTTATCAATATTGGCTGAATTCAGCCAGCTGAACAAAGCAACGGCTTACACATACATGTTTTATTTGGCTGAATTCAGTCGCGTATGTTTCGTCGTCAGAGTATATTCAACACCAATAACCAATCAGTAACTGGAGTTTTCATATAAACCAATCGTAAACATCTTTGTCTAAAAACATCGGCTGAATTCAGCCGCTAAAATAGTAAAACAGCTACAAGTATGAGATAAGAGCCAGTAGTATATGTTTTTGACTTGATACGACCACCATCAATCATAGGTTGAACGATACTGGCTGAATTAAGTCGCTTATGTTTCGTTGAACAACAGCCTTTAGAACAAGATACATTATTAATTGAGTGAACACAGTCTACGATTGTATGTCTTCTAATTTTGCACAACTTTCAATTGAATGTTGTTTAACGGCTCATCAACACAGTATAGGTTATTTAGAGCCGCCCCAGAGAGAGGGGAAGGATACATAGGAATCAGGGAACCCTGTCCTACTCTTGCGCAACTTTCGATTATAACTGTATCTACTGGAAATGCCTACGCTCCTATAATAATATGTGCTAAGCGTTTGACTTTAAGTTACGTAAAAGCTGAACGTTGTTGTTAGGTATGTGTTTGCAGGTTTGCGTGCGTGCCTGCGTGTGTTGGTGTGTGCGTGGTATATGCATATTAAGCAGTTAATATTCTTACTATTGTCTTCGTAACACCTTCGAGTACTGTTCCGAGTTGTACTTTTATTGCTCTACTAAATTTTAAAACCTTTTTTCCCCAAGGAGATGTAAAGCGAAAATTGGCGCTAAAAATAAGACAAACGTTTACATCCATTATCTCTATCACCTTACATGCGAATCAAACTGTTTCTGATGAGAACCGATGAGAACGCATTTTTCAAAATCTCGGAAGCATTTATTGTTTCCTATGGAATTAACATGACGCCAGTTGTTTATCATTTATTCATTTAACCAATCAAACCGACAGTCAATAGCACGTGCAGTTGTATTATAATCCAACCTATTGTCATTATACTCCAACATAAACACTAGGGCGGAGATATATAAGTACTGGCGTCATGTCGATTTTTAATTCAAATCAGTTAGATAATAAATTAATAATTATTGTACATGTATCGACATATTTATCATCAACGGTAGTCCTATTGTCTACCCTTGTATGTTGTTTATGTCATATATTGCCTTTAAGTAATAGATAGAGTATGGTTTCATTGAGTTGGTTCATTTAATCATCGAGATGGGCGTAGCCCATCGAGGTGTTTAAATTAACCAACGAGATGAAACCATACTCTATTTGTTTTGTAGCATGTCCATTTCAGCTCTATTTCAGTTATTCTAACTGTTATTCTCACTGTTATTCTCACAGTTATTCTGACAGGTCTTATTTTCAATTAAACGATTTACACCTGTGTCTGAACAAAAATAATTGTCTGTGACCATGCTACAATTCACCTTTGTAATTATTGTTTGTTTCTATGCGTGTTGGTTAACTGTAGTTCTTGAATTCTACATTTCCTGTTCGATTTTTATATCTACTCTTATACTCTGATAGAGAATTAGGTATCGATATTCACATCGTGTAAAGGTTACCTATACCACAAGAGTGGCTTCACCTCATAGACTAAGCTCTAAACCTGTAATCTAAGTGTTCAAACAAGGGAGTGACACTATATAAACACCACCTGTGTATGAGCACATACCTTTATTATTCAAAGACAATTTACTTTACACAATGCATTTAACATAATTCAGACAAAGCAATCGACAGGTTTCGCAACACAAATGTTACACATCTAAAAATACGTTAGTCAAATCCCCAAAAAGAGGTGAACTTGTATCTCCTCAATATCCTATGAAAATTACAAATGCATCTTTTTCAGTTTATCTAGAGATGTTGACTGTTAACACATGCATATAGAAAATAAAAGTATAAATAATATGCGTGCTTAACTTAGTACTACAGTTATTTCACTGCATGTGTTATCAAATGAAAGACGCGTGGTATCAGATTTATTTCACTCTTCTTATTTTCCAATTGACATCATTAAGAACGTTGCAAAAATCACACAAATGCCGTTAGTTTAAAGAAAGGAATAGCAATACAAAATAATTACCTACACACGCGTAATGGCCGTATGCTAAACTACCATGTTAGACATAACGGTGTACGTGTGTTTATGACTTAAGTTTGAATACAATTCGCGTGTATGCATAACGTGTATATAACTTTTATATATGTATATTTTTAAACACGCTTTTAACAGCATGAACAGTTAGAGCTGGATTTATTATAACGCAAATAACATTATTTAGATAGAATAGGTTAATAGCATGTATGGGCGCCGTTTTCCTTTTTAATTAAAGTGTTTGTGATATCACACAGTCATCTGAAAGGTGATATCGCTGATTGAACAAGTGATGTCACCCGAGTGATATTACTGACATGATACCACATAACCTCACTGGAGTCACTGGAATAGGTGATATCACCTATTCGAATATGTGATATCATCCTTTCACAATGAATGAGTGATATCACCTATTGAATGAGTAATACCACCTATTGAATGAGTGATATCACCTATCGAATGAGTGATATCACCTATTCGAATGAGTGATATCACAAACTTGGATTTAAAAAAACGTCACCCATAATCATGTCGTTATATGATGTTAGCGTTCTTACATAGACCATAACACATTTAATTTAGTCTTTAATTTGCTTGGCATGGCCAATAAGAATTGATACTTGAATACTGCTACCACAGCTTTAAGTTGGCATTTTCCACTTTTCGGCTTCATAACACCTCCCCCTATCCACAAATTGTCATTTTCGTTATAAAAAACCCCAATTATAATGCAGCCATTTGTTTGTCACTTTTGTTACTTCGCCAATCCACATATTGTCCGTATTAAAGTCATGTGCCGATATCAATATCCATTCTCCAATTTCCACGTTTTCGGTGTACTCCATGTACTTGTATTCTGAACTTTAAAAATGCAAATACTTAGTTGATATTTTTTTATCTTAATCATGTTTCATTTGAGACAGAATGACATAGCTCTTTATTACCACAAACACTGCCTCATAGGTAAGAGACACCATTGGCCAGCTGGTTTCTGACAAGTAGGTGTTAATTGGATTTGACTGACGGGTCGTAACTATGTATAAACTATACAGTCTGTTCCACAAGATCAGAAAACCAAAGTATTTCTACTTCTTGGGCAAAGCGTGATAGCCAATAAAGATAATTGATACGTGTCTGCATAATTGGCCATTGAAATATGATCTCAGCTTTATTGCAAGCATCAAGTTCCTAGCTGGGAGATCTGGTCTTAGATAAGGATAAAGTTGTAGGTCAGTCAGATGAGCAACTTCACAGAAAATGTATGCAATTTATCGAAAGAATGTAGATTAGATTATTACTTTTTGGATGATCTGTTTGTTTGAATGTATGATGTTTAAGTAATTGTTAGCACATGTTAGGTCATACATGATTGTCAATTGTGGTAAAGGCTGACCACCCCATTTTTCCTGGGTTGAAGCAATACTGTATACCTCCGCCCATCCCTAAGAATTACACTTACTCACTTAACAAGTGAGCTCACGTGAGATTTGAGCCCGCACGGTGTTAAAGTTTAGCCAAAATTAGTTTTTAAGGCTGCAAGGGGTGCTTCCGTTTCATATAAAACATTATTTGTTTTTATTAATAATTTCCATAGAAAAGTATTCAAGTTGTACCGCTTGAAGTGGACATATAAAAATTTACTCGTTTTATTACAGAAACAAAACCGTACATTTATTACTTCTTGATTTATTTAAGTTATCAAATATTGATTTCTCTGGGAAATAAATAATTTTGGGATTGTTATTTCAAAAAATTCTTCATTTTTATTAATATATTTAAAAACACATTAGTGTTCAGTTGTTTCATTGAGCACAATAAATGTTCTTCTTTTCTGAATATTTTTCATAAAAATAGTATTCAAATTGTACCGGTGGGAAATGACACTGTAAATCAATTATATGATCATTATGGGTTTGCATATTTGAAAAGCTGCTGCTGTGTTAAATAGTAAATCAGTCGTCTTAGTTAATTACTTTATCTATTTATGATCAGAAGCTGCAGTGTATTGTTTAGATTAAACAGGTTTCAAGATTGAAAAATAATGTGGCAGAATTATATATAGTTCAGCTGATAATAACATGCTGTGTATAGGTGTAATACAATATCTCTGCTGGCCACTATAATTTTTAATAGTCAGTTCCTGCTGGAAACTAACGGTACTATGAGAGATCTGTAGAGCGACCTGGCTGAGTAACTTTTTCGGTAGTGTGGAATAGGCTGAATACTAGAAGCCCATCGGTAAGAACGGTTTCTATTTAATGCGTAATTTAATGGGCATATGTCTTTTAAAAAGTTGCGTTGGAAGATTTCCTAATAAATGCATCTTTTATAACAGAACACAGTACAGCGATACGATTGATGATCAAAAGCTTTGAAGAACACGGACACATAGGAATATTATTTCATCCTTTAAATATAGTTATCACATTTTATTATATATCCATCATTTTAGAAGTAACATATTAATTTAAGAATAGTTGTAAGTTATACAGTTATGAAACAAGTTTGTTTATTTATACTTTCTTCATCTTCCGCAGCACAAACATAATAGTATATTTATGCCTTTAAATATACTTATCCCTTTATTGTATGTCCATCGTTTAGGAGTAACATATTCATTTAGGAATAGTTATAAGTTATATAGTTATAAAACAAGTAGTTTCTTGAGCTGCTGTAGACCCCCCTCCCCCCCCAGGGGGAATTTTGTAGGTATGATTTTCTGAAAGAACATACATTAAGCTTCAAAATGAGACATGTGTGCAATCTGAGCGTTGGGCTTTAGTGAGTTTTGGGGAAAACGTGCGTTTTTAGACGAAAATCGCAAAAATCTGGAAGTTATTTTTTTAGAAAATTATGGAATATGTTAGAACCAGTTGAATAGATGAATCTTTCTAGGAACGCTATCTACATGTCCCACTATATAATTTATGGATCCGATACTTAAATATTGAGATTTTGGGTAAAAATGTTAAAAAATTGAATAAAATCGCTGATTCTGTAATTTAATGACATGGGGGTATTTTAATTAAAAATTAGAAATATATCTAATACAATAGAAAAAAGAAATATTGTAACCTTTTTGGCAGGGCAAGATCCAGTGGTTAAAAAGAAAAAAAGTTCCAACACCGCATGATGTTTGAATGCCTTAATTTTGGGGCGAAAAATGTGTATATTTTTCCAAAATCGCCGGAAGCTGTCTAATTTTTTAAATATAGTTCAACATAACTGATCAAATTGAAGCAAATAAAATGTTGTACAGCATATATATTCAATTTTTCCTGCATCATATATAACATATGTGCTCAAATATTGGCATTTTAGGGCAAAATGTTGGAAAAAAAGACATAACTCAATGATTTCTGTAATCCATTTTGGGTATTTGGGATAAATATTTAGAAAAAAATTAATACAAGAATAAAGACATATGTAACATTTTGGATTGACAAAGGTCAATAATTAAGTAGAAAAAATTCATTGAACCATATGATGTTTAAAATATTGCCTTAATTTTCAGCGAAAAATGTGTATCTCTGTAAAAAATCAACGGATACTCCAATTATCTTTAGAAAAGTATTTGAACTTAAATTATCAAGGTTGAAGCAATAAATGTTGCACACTACATATCCAAGTCATTTATTGTATCAGATATAACATATACGTCTCAAGTAATTATATTTTAGGGCAAAATGTTGAAAAAAGACTTAAAATCGCCGATTTTCTGTAATGGCATTGAGGTATTGGGAAACAATTAAAGTGCATAGAAATAATGGGAAAAATAATATTTGTAACATTTTTGCAGTATTGTAACATTTTTGCAGTCCAATGTGCAATAATATACCAGAAAACCCATCAGAAGATGGTAAATGCTGCTTTATTTTGTTGGAGGAAAATGTATTTTTAATAAAACATAAACGAAATCTGGATTGTTTTCTTCAAAAAGTAATTTAAACATACATGTTACAACGACATATCGCCAGATGAGAGAAAAAAGTGCCGTCTTTCTTCTATGGAACATTCCTATTCTCACCTGGCGATATTGCCATTGACCCATCATATGTTTCCAAGGAGTGCATGGCAGGCTGACATTTTATTTGCTCAAACAAGCCTGCTCTAGCTGATACCTTATGAGAATTTGTTAAAAAATGGCATGACAGAACCTCCCGAACAATACAAACCCATATATATAACTCTATGTTACATGTTCAAGACTCGAACTCGGGTAGCCCACACCTTGATAAGACCTAGGGACCATGTACCATGCATAGCGGGGACCTTTGCCGACGGCTGGCCACCAGTCCCGTTGTGTCACAAAATATGTGGATCGGTCCAGCGGCAATCGGCCGATGGTCGCTCAACGCTATTTCTCTTTATACATATATAACTATACTGTATAAAGCTCTAGGTGAGTTACAAGGTTCGAGACCCGAACTCGGGTAGCCTCCCCACTGATACAGCCTAGCGATTGAATGCCACGCGTTGCCGGGACCTTTGCCAACGGCTGCCCACTAGTCCCGTTGCGTTGTGTCACCCAATCTGTGTCGGCCCAGCGGCCGTCGGCCGAAGGTTGTTCAACGCCATATCCTTCTATATAACTGTATATAGCTCTATGTGCCATGTTCGAGACTCGAACTCGGGTAGCCCTCACCCTGATAAGGCCTAGACACCATGTACCACGCATAGCAGGGACCTTTGCCGACGACTGGCCACCAGTCCCGTTGTGTCATAAAATATGTGGATCGGTCCAGCGGCCATCAGCCGATGTTTACTCAATGCTATTTCCCTCTATACATACATAACTATACTGTATACATCTCTAGGTTAGTTACGAGGTTCGAGACCCGAACTCGGGTAGCATCCCTCCTGATACAGCCTAGCGATTGAATGCCACGCGTTGCCGGGACCTTTGCCGACGGCTGCCCACTAGTCCTGTTGTGTCACCCAATCTGTGTCGGCCCAGCGGCCATCGGCCGAAGGTTGTTCAACACTATATCCTTCTATATAACTGTATATAGCTCTTTGTGCCATGTTCGAAACTCGAACTCGGGTAGCCTTTCTCTTAATATGGACTAGCGACCGAGTGCCACATGTACTGGGGACCTTTGCCAAAAGCTGGCCACCGGTCCCGTTGTGTCGCAAAATATGTGGGTCGGCCCAGTGGCCGTACGCAGAGCGTCGCTCAACACTATTTCTCTACTTATAACGTATACTGTATATAGCTCTATGTATCATGTTCGAAATACCGGTAACGTGATAAAGTCCAAGTCGCCAGTTGGTACACGTACATGTTCCAAAATGCTCTACACATAATGGGCTTTCAGAAAAATAGGGTGTACAAAATTCCCCTTGGGGTGAGGGTTACTCCTACTAGCTTACAGTCTATTTTCTATTGTACCAGTATTATATATTTTTTCTAGATTTTAACCCCATACCCGCAATGGATTGCAGAAATAGTGATTTTGGTCCTTTTTTCCAACATATTTCAGCAGATATGTTATATATGATGCAAGAAAACACTTGAATATGTATGCTGTGCAACATTATATAACTTCAATTTGATAAGTTTATGTTAAAACTATTTTCAAAAATAATTCCAGATTCCGTCGATTTTTGACAAAAATACACATTTTTCGCCTAAAAAATAAGGCATTTTCAAGCATCATACGGTTCGGGAATTTTTTCTACTTAATAATTGGACCTTTGTCTATCCAACAATGTTACAATGTGTCCTTATTCAATTGTATTAAATTTGTTTCTATATTTTAACCCAATAACCCAATGGATTACAGAAATCAGTGATTTTTGTCATTTTTTCCAACATTTTGCCCAAAAATGCCAATATTTGAGCACATATGTTATATAATGTGTCAGGAAAAACTTGAATATGTATGCCGTGCAACATTCTATTGCTTCAGTTTGATAAGTTTATGTTCAAACTAATTTCAAAAAATAATTCCAGATTCCGGCGATTTTTGACAAAAATACACATTTTTCGCCCCAAAATTAAGGCATTTCCAAACATCATGCGGTTTGGGACTTTTTTCTACTGAATCACTGGACCTTACCCTGCCCAAAAAGGTTACAATATTTATTTTTTCTGTTGTATTAGATATTTTTATATTTTTTAGTTAAATATCCCCAATGTATTACAGAAATCAGCGATTTTATTCAATTTTTTAACATTTTTACCCAAAATCTCAATATTTAAGCATCGGATCCACAAATTATATTTTGGGACACGTAGAGATGCGTTCCGAGAAAGATTCCATCAATTCAAATTGGTTCTAATATATTTTATTATTTTTCTAAAAAAGAATTCCAGATTTCGGCGATTTTTGTCTAAAAACGCAACGTTTTCCCCCAAAACTCACTAAAGCCCCAACGCTCAGATGGCACACATGTCTCATTTTGAAACTTACTGTATGTTCTTTCAGAAAATCATACCCTACAAAATTCCCCCTGGGGGGGGGAGGGTTTCTCCTACTAGCTCACAGCCTAAAGTTTATTCATTTATACTTTCTTCATCTTTCGCAGTGTACATATTGTTTTGAAAATGAAAGATACAAAAAGAAAATGTACCGCATTAATCCTATACAGGAAGTGATTTGATGGAATTATTAATTTCTTAATTTTAAAACAGAAAAAAACTTACAACATCAACATTTAATACAAACCGCATTAATCCTATACAGGGAGTGATTCGATGGAATTATTAATTTCTATATAGAAAAACACTTACAACATCAATGTATTTTAAACAAACCTTCCGTTACAGTAATTGTTTATACTAACGCTCTTTGATAGGTATGTATGATATTAGTGTTCCAAAACTCAACTATATATATATGAGTGCTGCGCAGAGGGAATTACTAGAGTATTATATATAATATGGTGTATTAAAGGCGTATAACTATTTTCGTCATTGTCATTATTAGTACGTCAGGAACATATAAAAGCAATGTCTCTATTTTCAACCAAAGTCACGTTGAATGAGTACCATCTTGCTGAAGACGTCATTTTTTTATGCAAAGATAGAGCATGAGAATAATGCGTCAGACAAACTGTATATTTAAATCTCATATAGAATCATGATCCTGATGTTAAATTACATAAAGTATATGTACTTCCAAGCTATGTTAAAAAACTCGCTTTTCTATCTACAGTTTGGCATGAAAGAATACGTGATTGTAAATCTACCTAACCAGTACTGCGTGGATGAGCCGTTAAGCACTGTATTTGCGAAACGCGTACCATGTACGTAAATTACATTAGCATCGCAGTAATGATTTTCGATTTTTATTTGTTTGATTTTATATTTCATTGTGTCGCAATTTTAATAAAAACTACTGGTATCTATGAACAACACAGCATATATGACTATTGCTTTTACAATTTTGTTAGAACCGTGTACTATGGGGAAAATGCCATGCGTTTGTTTTTAAAAAAAAAAAAATAGCATACGTGGGATGTCTGCTCACTAGTATTAAAGGAACAACTGTCTTTTTTATTGTAACATTTCAGTCTGTTGAACGACGAGTCATCGTCGGAACTCGCGTTTCATCACGATGAATGGAATGATAACGAAATCAATCAAACGTGGATTCCGACGATGACGACGAGTATGCTAGTTAACGTTAACGTCAAGAATATATTTTGCTGAACTATCAAGATCCAACGCGGTACTCATTGTGATTTCTGGAGATATGCACACTATTCGTGATTAACTTACACATTTGATACAATTGAAATATCAAACATTTATCACATACTTCCCTATAAATACGTCGTTTTTGAATATTCGATACGACATAGACCTAGCTAGTCATATCCATCAGGATTTCGTTGCCGGGCAATAAACCCGGGCAATAAAGCGTTAAAAATGTTCATATCAATTTGGAATTCCCGAGTCTATTTATTCGGCTAACGACGGAAAAACGAACCGTATGACGGAAATAACCGAATGTTCTTTATGATTATTTCAGCGGAGTGATACGGAAATTACCGATTAATTACGATTGTATACGATCGTTTGTCGTCTGTTTGTCATCTGTTTGTCATCCTGTTTTCGCGCCAGATTATTGGCGATACATCTACATGTGTACGTTGAGCTGTCATATTTGACCATAACTCTACGGAAATAACTTGACTAGTAATGCAAAAAAAATGAAATAAAATAGATGATAGATAGATAAAAGTAAAAGAAAGAAAGAAATAAGGCATAATACAGGGACCATAAAGATAGTTTAACAACTTTATAATACACTCAATTATATAGAACCATCCGGGGATAAAATAAACACTTTAGACCATTCAAAGTCAATGGCATTCATTTTAAATCAAATTTCGGAAAAAAATGTCGTTTAGATCTACACAAGTTTACGCGACAGACGTGCATGAACACATCAAAATGGGATTACATCTATTAATAATATGTTTGTATTCTCCCTGGAAAGAAGCGTAGTAAATAAGTTGAATTTGACAGTTCAACAAAGTCATCACTGAAGTATATGATAAATAGAATAAAAAATGTCTATTTTCATATCACACCCTATATCAGGCCCTCGACCCGTATTAGCCCTCGAGCTAATGGCGTTTAAGGCCTGATATAGGGTGTGATTGAAAATACCCATTTATTATTCTCTATGTTTTCTTCTGCCGCGAATACCACCATCTTAGAAAATCGTTGAATAGAACTTATCATAGACCGAGGTTACATTATCGCTAAATCTACAAAACTTCTTGTGTTTAATATTTTAAATGCAAATCTCTCCCTACCAAACATTTTCTTCTTCTCGACGTGTTGGTTTAATCTACATATCTCTAAATTATTATTCTACATATCTCAAATGCTTTAAATTAATTTGTATTATCACATATAAGAAATGTGGGTGGTTGGGAAAAACAGAAATGAGTGAAAATTAGAGATTTGTGTTGCCTTTTAACAAATGATCTAACCTATTCTGAACGAGTTAGGATAATTAAAATGGAAAATAATGTCGTTAAAAGTTAAAGATTGGCAATATGAAACAATATGTCCATACTCTGTGGAAAATGTTATAGTTAGACGTGTACCATGTATTCCTTAAATTATAATTATTTATTAATGAATAGTATTAGGGAAACATTAGTGATCTTATGATTCAGTGTAAAGTTAACAGCAGCAATGAATGTGTGTAAAAGACAAGGACATTAGCAAAATAAGTTTTGATAGAATACATGTATTGTATGCTTAGCAGTGAAATAGTGGATTTTAGCAATGAAATAAAAGTTGTATTTCATATGTGTGAAATATAGAGTTTTATTTTTTCACTGCCGGAACTACTTTATTTTCAATATCAAAAACAATTTATTTTATTTGTTTAAAAAATAACTTGTTTAGTATATATCATTCGACTGTAAACGGTCTAACTAAGAAAATTAGCTATAGCTTTTAAAACTGGTCAAGTATTTCAGAATTGTTGTCATTTACAGTGAAACATGTCAGTTGATCACTACATTTTTCGAAAGTTGCTATCGATATATTATATCATTGGATTGGAAATAACTTAACTAAGAAATTGAGTCGTAGATTATTGAAATCGGTCAAGTAGTTTAGAAGTTATGGGGAATTAAAAACAGCAATTTTATCATACTAAGCCAATGACGTCGTCAATTTTTTATTTATTTTTCTACATACTGCAGTACACTTTGATTATAAAGCATATAATAAAAAGAAAATGTGTTGTTTGGTCGTGAATAACAGATTTTATTTCATCTCGAAGTGATCAAACATCAGTATTTTCACTCATGCTTCGCATTCGTGAAAAAATAAAGTTTTTACACTTCTCGATGAAATACAATCTGTTATTCACTCCAAAACAACAAATATCCTCTATATATTAATTATGTAAAGATATACATGAACGAATGAACGAACGAACGAACGAAGAACGAACGTATGTAAGAACGAAGGAACGAACAATTAAACAAAAAAACAAAAATGAATGAATGTATGAATGAATGAATGAATGAATCAATCAATCAATAAATAAACGATGGAATGAATAAATAAATAAATAAATAAACAAATAAATGAGTGAGTGAGTGAGTGAGTGAACGAGCGAGCGAGTGTATGTGTGAGTGAGCAAAAGTGTGAGTGAGTGAATGAGTGAGTGAGTGAGTGAGTGAGTGAGTGAGTGAGTGAGTGAGTGAGTGAGTGAGTGAGTGAGTGAGTGAGTGAGTGAGTGAGTGAGTGAGTGAGTGAGTGAGTGAGTGAGTGAGTGAGTGAGTGAGTGAGTGAGTGAGTGAGTGAGTGAGTGAGTGAGTGAGTGAGTGAGTGAGTGAGTGAGTGAGCGAACGAACAGTGAACGAATGAACGAACGTACAAACGAGCCAACGAACGATCAAACAAAAAACAAACAAACGAATGAATGAATGAACGAACGAAGAATGAACGAACGAACGAACGAACGAACGAACGAACGAACGAACGAACGAACGAACATCGAACGAACGGACAAATAGCAAACGAACGAACGAATAAATAAATAAATAAATAGAACACATTTCAAAATTGTATGTTTCTATAAAACACATATGACTCCTGGACATGCTGGAGATAGATCAAATATGACCTCAGGTTCATGATTTAACACGCTATATATAAAACCCATGTGTCATGTGTTTTTTAAAGAAGATTGTTTGTAAGGACTGTTTTCATATATAATTATAAGGAAACATCTGAAATCTCTATATCCGGGACTTTGTTTGAACACGCTTGATGGTCCAGTAACTAGGAATCATCAGTTCTTGAGAAAACTAAAGATGTTTTAAGATATAAACTATTTTTAGTAATGGCGGCCATCTTGGATGTCGCACTGACCTTCTTTTAAAAAGAAATTGAAAAACAATAATATCAGGATCAACCTTGCGAAGTTTGGTCAAAAACGGCAATACTGTTTCTGATAAAAAGCCGTTTAAAGTAAAAAAGAAAAGAAAAAAGGAACAACTACCTCCCCTTGCAAGACAAATGGCGGAGAGATGGATGATGAGCTGACGGACGGACGGACGCCCAACGAAGAGTGATCACTGTATACTAGTTCATCTCTGAGACTTTCTCTAAACATTTGGCTAACGTGTGATAATACGCGAAAGGTGATTTATAAATAAACAAGAAATAAGAAATTAAATGTTTTTCATTTGTTTTTCATTTAAATCTTGTGAAACAGAGTCATGACCGTTGACCTGAATTTACTCCTGTAACATCCAAAATCAGGACGGACTAAACACGGGTACCACGATAAAGGCAAGTAAATACCGTTTCAAATGATACATGTCTCTATGATACTTTCAAAATGTAGAATTCGACTCAAAATTCGTTGATTGGAGAACGCCGTATCTTTACAACTGAACAAATATATTACCACAATGTAAATGTGTTTTGTTGTATACGTGCAACATTTCATAGAGTAACACTGTAGTGTTTACATTGTCATGTATGCATATATGTATCCATGTATATGTATGTGTGCGTGCGTGCGTGCGTGCGTGTGTGTGTGTGCGTGCGTGTGTGTTCGTGCGTGCGAATGAATATGTGCATGTAAAAGACAAAACAATCATGCTTGTTTGGAGTTTACTGATAATTCTATATACTAGTCATACGCCGTTTAAACGTAATATATTTTCGCTATACATGTATTTATATCAACTGTTTAATGAATGTTCTATTTAAAGTGACTTGTATGCCCAATGCGGCCGGGTGGTGTTGTAATATAACTTTAATTTGATAACCTGTTTGTACATAACACAATGTCACTATGATAAAATATTCTTATCTTATCTTATCTTATCTTATCTTATCTTATCTTGTCTTATCTTATATTTTATCTTATATTATTGTCAACCGATAATATGGACATTTGCTGGAATTTAGACAACGATAAATGTGTAGCTAGATATCTTTGGATTATCGCAGTTTAAAACAATCAATAGTTTGAATGCTATTGTTTATATATATATATATCCAAAACCGAGTTTCATACAATGTCAAATACTAGGTTACTTTACATACACAAGGACTACTTGATTGTTGTTACAGATGAAGTGCTTTTCCAACACTCGCTATACGTTATTCGGTTCTATTTACTTTTACTCGAGATAGAGAATGAATATACTCGATATGTAAGTCCCATTAACATATGATAGTAAAGTGTTAGTATACAGTAACCTGTCCAAAATAGATTGTATTGGCTTCGAGTCCAGTACAGTCCAACACATGCATGTATGCAGAGAGAGAGAGAGAGAGAGAGAGAGAGAGAGAGAGAGAGATATTAACACATAACATTTCAATGCAGCTGAAATAATTATATATAGAGGATCTTTCATGAGTGCTCATTCATTATTGAATTTATTAAACAAGTTGGCAAAATGATATAATGTGAGGCGCTTGCAAAATGATATAATGCGAGGCGCTTGCCGAGCATTATATCATTTTTGCTAACGAGTTTAATAAATTCAATGATGAATGAGATATTCAATCATGAATGAGAACGAATGTTAGATTCTATTTATCACATAACTTATAAGTCACATTACGTCAGAAAACGTACATTAACGTGACGTCAATGACGTCATTAACGTTATGTTATACCGCTAGTGGAATATCAAAAATATTGAATGGTGTTATTACACTCCCACACCGCATGTTATGTGATAGTCGCAAGAAATTCTTTGCTAAAGTAAAATATATTTTATGACAGAAAAGAACTTTCTATACACTCTATATCGAGGTCGACGATTTTTACATACGAGCCATTTGGAAGTATGTTAAAAACAATATCCATTCTGAATCGGGCATACTGGATTCATCTAAGTACATGTATAAACAAATAAATAAAACCAAATATTGTACTTTCCCTCTTAAATATAAAACCATTTAGATTGTGGTTAGGATCATGATGCGTATCTCCAGTACATAACCTACGCATAGAACTCCTTTGGTCATGTGGAAGCTGTATGCGTATACTTATGATTCGCATGGAGCTCCCCGCGAATTGAGCTCCAAATTGGAGCTTGTAGCAACGCTAAATGTAAAAATGTCGCTAAACGTAAAAACTGTGGCTAAATGTAAATGCAAAGGTAAATGTAAAAACGTGAGCGTCGCTAAATGAAATAAAAAATGAGCTAAATGTAAACAAATTTTTTGTTGCTAAGTATAAAAGGAAAAAGCGACATATTTAAAAATGTGTGTAGAACAGTAACGTATGTATCGGAAGATGTGCATATTTAAATACTTTAACATGTTTAACACGGTATACGATGAAACAAATCTGTTGTATGTACACGATGATTCACACATAATAGACAATATTCGGTTAAAACAGATTAGCGGTTTTGTTATTGATGTAGTTGCGTCTCAATAGGACAATTTTTGTGTGGTTAAATGGGTTTTGTGTTGTTTACATAATTGAGACCCTAGGCTTTATATAGTTTCCACTGATAATAATTCATTCATTCATTCATTCATTCATTCATTCATTCATTCATTCATTCATTCATTCATTCATTCATTCATTCATTCATTCATTCATTCATTCATTCATTCATTCATTCATTCATTCATTCATTTATTTATTTATTCATTCATTCATTCATTCATTCATTCATTCATTCATTCATTTATTCATTCATTCATTTTATTCATTCATTCATTGACTAGTATAAGTTCTATAGCCATTGGCATTCAATAATCACATGACTAACTTGAGATACACAACAATGTGACATATATAGCGTGACTTGATTAGAGTGTGTAACAAGTGCAATACATAGAATAAAGAGGCGCCAGAATAAAAAGGGATTTGCCAATAAAATCCCTTTTTTCACTATATAAATGAGCATTTTATATAGGGTAAAAATGCAAATAAACACCGCCCAATTTTCCACTTTGCAAAAAAAACGTGCTATCCAAGAGCTAAAATATGCTCCATGCAGAGGCCACATTGATACGAGCGTGGAAATTTCCTCGCATTTTCATGGCATAAAAACGAGGAAATTTCCTCGTTTTTTTGCCGCAGTAGAACCAAGTAAAAACAAACTGTATTTTGAATCATGTGTATAAAAACGAGGAAATTTCCTCGTTTTGCAGCAGTAGTGCCAAGTAACAACAAACAGTGTTTTGAGTCATGTGTAATTCCTATCCTTGCAAAAACGAGGAAATTTCCTCGTTTTTGCAGCAGTAGTGCCCAGTAACAACAAACTGCATTTTGAAAACTTTTGTAGATCCCATCCCTGTGAAAATACGAGGAAATTTCCTCGTTTTTTGCCGCAGTAGAACCAAGTAACAACAAACTGTGTTTTGAGTCATGTGTAAATCCTATCCATGTAAAAAACGAGGAAATTTTCCTCGTTTTGCAGAAGTAGTGCCCAGTAACAACAAACTGCGTTTTGAAACTTTTGTAGATCCCATCCCTGTAAAAACGAGGAAATTTCCTCGTTTTTTTGCCGCAGTAGAACCAAGTAACAACAAACTGTGTTTTGAGTCATGTGTAAATCCTATCCATGTAAAACGAGGAAATTTCCTCGTTTTGCAGAAGTAGTGCCCAGTAACAACAAACTAACATTTGAAACTTTTGTAGCTCCCATCCCTGTAAAAACGAGGAAATTTCCTCGTTTTGCCGCAGTAGTGCCAAGTAAAAACAAACTGTGTTTTTAGTCATGTATAAATCCTATCCATCTAAAAACAAGGAAATTTCCTCGTTTTGCAGAAGTAGTGCCCAGTAACAACAAACTGCTTTTTTGAGCCTTTTGTAGATCCTATCCAATGCCGCAGTAGTGCCAAGTAACAATCCTATTCATGTAATAACGAGGTAATTTCTTCGTTTTGTCACAATAAGAAGAAAAAGACCATGAATATGTAGTTTTTTGTGATTTACACAATCAACTGACGAGACACATTTTAAACGAATAACTACATAATTTAAATAAAATTTATAGAGGATATTTGTTGGTTTGTCCTGAATATAGGATTTATTTTCATCTCGAAGTGATAAAACTTATATTTTATCGTGCTTTAGCATGGTAAACTTTTTCTTGTAACAGGCATGGGTCTACACTAAAAACAACGCATATTACATCTAGACGGTGAACAATGAATTTTTTCAATCACAAGTATCCTGAATAATATAGCTTCCCTGGTGACATATGTGCTTAACCTACAATATGTGGGATAGTATTCGCCAATTTGTTACCAATACAGTGGCGAATGAGCTTTCTTATCGACACGAATACACAAAAGTCATCAGAGCGAGAGATATCTCTTAAAAACAAATATCTCTCAAAGAACAGAGATATCTCGTTAAAAAGAGATACATCCTGAAGTTAAAGAGAAATCTCTCTAACTTAAAAGTGGTATATTTTTTTGAATAATTATAGGTTATTAGATATGTATGGGGATATATGCATGAGTTCTTCAGCGTAACAATATTGCGAGACTTTAAGAGCGTAATACGATGAAGAACGAGTGCATATAAATACCAAAACAATTACTACTACTACTACGGCTTTCATTGATGATAATACTATACCTTAAACAACTGCTCCTGCTACTACACTACTACTGCTACTACTACTACTTTTAGAACTGCTACTACTACTGCTACTAATACCATTACTACTACTAATAATAATATATTTGTAGTAGAAATAGTAGCAGTATTAGACTAGTAGTAGCAACAGCAGTAGTAGTAGTACTATTAGTAGCAGCAGCAGCAGTAGTAGAAGCTGCAGCAGCAGCAGTATAAATAGTAGTAGCTGCAGCAGAACAGCAGCATTAGCAGTATAAGTAGCAGCAGAGCAACATCAGTAGTAGTAGTAGTAGTAGTAGTAATAGTAGTAGTAGTAGTAGCAGAAGCAGCAGTAGTTGCATTAGCAGCAGTAACAGTCGTAGCAGCAGTAGTAGTAGCAGCACCAATCTGAACATCAATCAAGTCGAAATATCAAATTTAACATAATGCAATACATAATAAAAAAAAACATGTTCGCTCAGGAGAATCGTTATGTGATCCACCTGTCTCTTCTTCCTTATGTTTCTGGTTTCTGCAAAAGACTATAAGCAAATTCTTGTAAATACACGTGCAAACTATGTCAACAATTTAAGTTGATCTGTTAAGTCGTTAAGTAGCGTACTTGTTTATGTTAACATACGTGTTTATGTTAACCACACACTCCTGAAAATATGTTTAATGGATATGAACTATTTCATATTAAAATATGAAATATGATTTATATGAAATATGAATTAAAACAAATATCAAGATTATATGATGATGATGCTCACATATACGTCGAACGAGACAGCTAACGCGAACGTTAGTAATACTGACACGTGTCGATGTGACTGTGACAGCCGTACGCTATGCTACCGTAATATAAGCCCAGTAACATACGTATCAGGTACATACGAGTTAGAATCGCGTCGGAACATGTTAGTTTCATACTTACTTTCATATACTTTCGAGTTATCTACCACATACGTACATGTTAGTATATCGTACGCCCTAGCCCCCCCCCCCCCCCCCCCCCCCCCCACCCCCATAAAGTTTTCGGGTCAAGTCCGGATCATGCATGTATGTCCATGTTACTGTAGGTAAAATATCAAACAATTTCGATGCACGCTCTCAGTATAATTTTTTTCTTTTTCGCTTCGCTCCCTGGAAGCATAATGGTTAATGAGTGGTTTAATTAACACATTGTTAAATCCTTTTTGTGTTAAACAATTTCGATGCACGCCCTCAGTATAAAAAATCTTCTCGCTCGTTTCGCTCGCTCGACGCATAATGGATAATGACTGGTTTAATTAACACATTGTTAAATCCTTTTTGTGTTAAACAATTTCGATGCACGCCCTCAGTATAAAAAAAATTCTCGCTCGCTTCGCCAGCTCGACGCATAATGGTTAATGACTGGTTTCATTAACACATTGTTTAATCCTTTTAGTTGAAAACGGACTATTTTACCCTATCAATGCACTACCGCAACCGTTTTATTGGGCTAGATACGGACCCGAACATCTGGATTGTGTTTTAATAATCGGTTTTGTAGTGAAATTGTGCAGTTATTTGGCGGGTTAGTTTCTTTTAAACAGAGACAGTATAGTGGACAACTCGCTTACTGGCACCCATACCACTATTGATTTGGGGCTTCTGATTGGTTGAAAAAAGTATAGGTCTATTAAGGCATATAGTCAGATTGTAAGGTAGATTCTGATAAAATTATCCAAATCATAACAAATCCCCATAAAACATCCAAAAAATATATTTCCAACATAAAACATGTTCAGTAAGGATATGTTGACTGAAATTTGCATTTCTATGGGTACAATTGTACTGAGAGTATATTTGCAAAAAGTAAAATTTCTTTACTGCCATTCTGGGGGTGCCCACCTTCAGTGCAATATTAGAGGCTGAACGCAATACAATAGTCCCAATTTGCTGGTCATTTTTGAATGTCTCTAAGATAGTTCTTTAAAAACATTTAGGTTTTATCATCAGTTCGGATATAGGAATAGGGGTTGTAGGCCAAATGGCTATAATGGAGGCCTATGGGAAATGCAATAGTGGTATATGACCTACTGGTCTGCTCAAATTTATTTACATATTTTCGGACCAGCCACCAGAGAGATTAAGCTGATTTCGTCACGTGTTCAACCCTTTCCCACATATAAACCGCTGAATAACCATGTTATTTTATTGAAATTACTATGGACGCACTCTAAAATGCAGACGTGTTTTTAGATTCTATTTTGTTTTCATGCAGAAAGTATCCATTTCACATGCAACTATACCTAACACCGCAATTATATGATTCGGAACAGCCTCAAGTTCCGATAGTCTACGGAAGTTATCGAGTTTGTACGATATGGATAACTGTCAGGTGGCAGTGAATAGTTACTTTGAAATTCTCACTTTTGTAACGCAAAATGCATAGATGCATAGCATTATGAAGCGGAGCGAAGTCTTATGTCGTGAACTTAATATGGTTGTTAGAAAACATCCCTACTGATGTAATTGAGGATGTATTTTAGGGAGACCTAAAATTTAATTTATTTTATCAAGTTAATGCAACAATAATGTATTTGAACAATTCCACAATTACGACTGGAATACACGGAAGACTAGGCTTGTTAGAACGCATTCTATTACGATTTTTTTACCGCCAAGTTTAAAATTGCTATCTCTAGCGTGTAACCATAGTTGGGATAGATATACCTTCTCGGGTCTTTTATTTTAAATGTTCAGTGAAAATTCTTTATGTGATCTATGGCTTATTTAGTTTAATTTTATCAAGTTAATAAAGAAATAATGTAGCTGAACAATTCTAAAAAAATACAAATCCGGAATTACTACCTTGCGTTTATTTGCGTGATGTTTATCTATAATAGTGTATAATGCAAACTGTTAAAGATAACAGTAAGTCTGCGTTTATTCAAAGTAATTTTACATCGAACAGCACGTAAAAATGTAACCCCATTGATGACTTTCTTTACTCTTCAAGTGCATTACACGCATTACAAGTATTACACGCCATGACTAAACACGATCTGAAATTTAATAATATTGTCTGGTTTTAAACTTTCATTTATTTGTAATTTTGTTTTTAGAATGATGTCCTATGTGGCTATATATAAATTAATGTACGGTTTACTTCAATTTGTCAAATTCTAGCTACGCGTTATATGAAGTACTTGATATTTTAATTCGCATACAAATGAATCCGCCCGTGCATCCCTTATCCGTATGTCTGTGTATGTTAAAACAACGATATATATCTTAATAACCGATTTTGACCGATTTTCAAAAACTACCACTCAATTTCTTAGTTAGGACATTTCCAAGTTAAAGTTAAATATTTAAAATTAACAGGTTTTTTCACTCTAAATAAAGTTGCAACAACTGGCAGTGAAAAATAAAACTCGATAGTTCACATTATCTAGAGTCCTTATATATAAGGACCCTACATTATCCCATGAGAGAGAGAAAGAGAGAGAGAGAGAGAGAGGGACGGACATGTATGCAGTATTATATTAAAGAAACTTTTAATCCGAAATAACATTTATATATATATATATATATATATATATATATATATATATATACAACTGAAATGCCACTGCTATATTATGCAAATGTATACTCTATAAAACATAACGACACGATAAATCGGTGGTTTATTAGTATAAATCAAGCACCTGCTGTATTATTTAATATTCACTTTTTTATATATTAGCAACTTAAAAAATAATAAATATTCATTCTTACCTTCAATTTCTTTAAATCCGTGGAAATAATACATCGCAAATAATATATTTCTTCCATAAGGCTCGAAACACAGCTAAAATTCAACTAAATCCAAATTATAATTTCTGGAAGATACCATTTTCGCTATAGGTATTTAGGATTTTTTTTTGATTTTTCTATATTACTCTTTTGTCATTGTGACAATAATTTCCAACAAATTCATTTGTTTAATCTTATTAAATTTACAATATTGATTTCTTGTAATTCACATACTGGAATTATTGTAATTAAAATACTGATTTAATTAAACCAACTCTTCATAGCGACAGATAACTTATCACCCCTAATTGGCAAAATAGACTCGTCCACCCGTTGTCTAAATAACAGCTGGTGCATCTGGTTTAGCATCTGGTGGTTTAGTGTATTAGTGGGCGTTTTTGACACTTTGAAAAACATATTGATACAGTCAGTATATAGAAGATGGATTTAAAAGAGATGAAACGACTTACATTTCACAGGTAAGCATTTTTATATTATTTTTTTGTTTCTTTTTATTTAAGTTCTACAGTGTACATGTTTATTTATGTTAGTTATATTACTAAATATTTTATCTAAGAACAGTGTATGTTATCATGGTTATTATATCTAATGTTATGAGGGAGAAATACACATATATAAAAGTGTGTTTTAAAACAGAGTAATAAGAGATTTGTATTGTATTTTACTGCTCAAGCGTATGTTTAAGAGAATTTCACGGGTGATCGGGAATATTGACATGTTTATATGCGTATATATAGGTATTAATATACTCTATTTGATTTTCACTTCTCTCATGGTGTTTTCAGAAGTGCCTGATTCTCTTATCTCTACAATCGCATTTCCCTGCATATATTTTTAGGTTTAAAATGTAGTATTGGTGCGATATAATCAAAATTAGGTAATATGCAGAACAATTTGCTTCAATAATTGTATTCATTTATCTTAATACTCGTTGAGTATGAGATTTTATCACAAACTTCCATATAAATACGTTGTTACGATATAGACTTAGGCAGTCATATCAATCAGGATGTAGTTGCCGGGCAATAAAGCTTCATCACACGGTTAAAAAATGTCATATCACGGAAATAACCGAATATTCTTTATGATTCTTTCAGCGGAGTGGTACGGAAATTACCGATTAGTTACGATTGTATACGATGTGTCACTCGTATCGTTTGTCGTCTGTTTGTCATCCTGCTTTCGCGCCAGATTATTGGCGATACATCTACATGTGTACGTTGAGCTGTCATCTTTGACCATAACTCTACGGAAATGACTTGACTAGTAATGAGGATGAAATAAAATGGATGAAAGATAGATAAAAGTCAAATAAAGAAATAAATAAGGCATAATACACGGACCACAAAGATAGTTTAACAACTTTATAATAAACTCAATTATATAGAACCATCCGTGGATAAAATAACCACTTGTGACCATTCACTTTCTGAATTAGACAATTTCAAAGTCAATGACAGTCATTTTAAATCAAATTTCGGAAAGAAATGTCATTTATATCTACACAAGTTTACGCGACAGACGTGAATGAAAACATACAAATGTGATTACATTTATTAATTCTCCCTGAAAAGCGCAGTAAATTAGTTGAATTTGGCAGTTCAACAAAGTCATTGCTGAAGTATATGATAAACAGAATAAAAATGTGTATTTTCATATCACACGCTACATCAGGCCCTCCACCCATATCAGCCCTCGAGCTAAAGCTCTCAGCTCGAGGGCTGATATGGCGTCTCAGGCCTGATATAGGGTGTCATGAAAATACCCATTTATTATTCTCTTTGCATTGTGAACAAAATAGATGGATTTTTCTTTAATTACAGTTAAAATGTCAGCATGATAACTTGTTGATACCTTTATTCTATAAACAAAACATCATTTTTTGTTTGTTCTGTAAACTAGCTAGTTTTAATTATCGTGTCGTATGTATCTATGATTATGAATATTCAATTACAATGCATCTAAGAATCCTAGACCAGGGTCTTCCCCAGCCATTTATGGCGTATCGGCGCCGCGATCCCTTACTTTTGAAACAGACATGCCGCGATCCTTAATCTGACCGCGACCCTTTAAAACCGTGCCGCGATCCCTTTAAAGTGGGTCAAAACATTCATTTCCCAGTGTTAATTAATGACATAATTATCTGACCAAATAACGCCTTGAGGCATAAACTCCTGACAAGCATACGTCCTTAGCCACTAATTGGAGTGTTTTCATAAGGATTAGAGGGGCAGGCAGAGGTGTTAATTACCTCCGCGATAAGGATCTAATTCAAGAATTCAACCATGCGTACACGATCTGTAAACTTATTACGTCATCAAATGTGAAAAACAATTTACTTATGTTATATTTTATTGTAGCGTTGAATTAACGTTCCTACATCCATTTTGTAGCGATTTTAAATAGATAATGATGAGAAAATAATCTCACAAATTATTCCATAACCACATAAAATTATAAGAATCTCGATGTTGCAGATTATAAATTAGGTTACTTCCGGTTTTGAATTTGCTTCCCTGTTTCAAACTAAAACGATTAATTATGAAATGTATTATTTACCTTTATATATACTCTGTAAAAGAAGTTTAGGACCATGGCAGGGTTCGAACTCGTATAATGATCGCTGAACCATGACCATAACCCTTATGATCTCAGTTGATAATTCACAATAGATCAACAATCAACAATTATTATCGTTTACAATGAAAGTTTGCGAAAAAATAATAATATTTTTATTGGTTACTCGAATGTGTCCGTAACTGTTACTTTGTATGGACTTTGCAACATTTTTTACAGACCCTTTGTGTATTCGCAATATTTTTTAAAAATCAAATCTTGTTTGGAATTTAATTTTCCTGGTACCAAATTAACCGGGTAGGGTAGACCTTGGTTACTAAAGAAAGATACTTAAATTTTGTCCACTAGTTTTATTTTTATATATGACTTTATATACCCTGGTCCAAAACGTTTTTTACCGAGTATATATATGAATTCTTCTAGGCTAGACGAATGCAACCTACACGAAACATTATATTATAAAACATGAACTGTTTAAAATGGCACTCTGCAATAATGATTTTTAAAAATATCGCACATTGTTATTTCTTTCTACCCGAGTTTAATATAATTATACAAATGATCATATTTAGTGTCTTTTTAAAACAGTTCAAAACATGTTATTTTAGTATGGTGCATCAATTAATTCGTGAAGGCGGTACATCATGCACATCTTCTTTTTTGTTTATAAAGCAATCTATTCCAAAACCTGATGTCATGAGACTTCCGGTCTAGATTTCTTAAAAAATAAATAAAAGAAACGTTATGAAATTACCAATATTAGCACCTATGCGATGTCTACACACGATGCTAGCGTTGTAATAAACTGCGATTTTATTGCCAAGTTTAAAACAGCCAACAATGGCGCGTAACCATAGTCAGGAAATAACTTCTTCACGAGCCTTTTCGTGGTTTATGGTTCGTTTAATTTTGTTTATCAAGTTAATGCAACAATAATGTATTTGAACAATTCTGAAAAAAAAAATGTACTCCTTTCAATTGATATTACATTATCCTTTTTTTTAAAGCAATGACTTTATGTTCAAATGATTTTTAAGTCAATGCATTAAAAATGCCATCATCTGTTTTAAAACTGAAACTAAAAAATGTTGTAGAAATACATGAATATAAAACAGTATTTTCCATTTGTGGTGTTTTATTTTAGCATTGGTTAGTTAAACACGTAATCAGACTCGGGAATTTCCACTATATATATTGTTTATACTGCACACTTAATTCACATACTATTCCAAAGAAGTTCACAGATGTTGTGTAAACAAAAAGTTGCAGTTAGTTAGCGAAAGGATACAACTGTGATGTTGTAGAAGTTTTATCGCAGTACACTTTTTAAATTCATAAATGTTGAAGTTTCTCTTTGAAAAATTGAGCCATTTTAGTAATGTATTTAATGAAGAGTTTGCAAAAATGTGCATCCTAAGTTTGCTCACATGCCAGAGCCAAACACGTACTCGGCCAATAATGCAACTTTTCGAAGGAATACTAGTTGCTGTTTTAGACGTTTTTCCGAACGGAAATTTCTTACGATTAACTGCAGTACATACAATACATAGCGGAAATTCCCGGGTTGCGTTTCTTTTTCGTTTCAGTATATATTTATGATAAATGATCATTGACCATGTGGATTGATCAAACGATAAGCCAATCCATAGACTGGTCACATTTGAATGGTTTCTCCAAAGTAATCTAAAGTTAATAGTGTTAAAATTGCATCGTTACACCGAATATATTTTGTTTTATTACGCAATTAGATTGCTGTCTAAATACATAAACTTATGGTAGACTAAGACGAAACAAATTAATCTCAGAATGTAATTAAATTGTATGCAAGCAGGTTTATAGTCAAAATGCTACTGGATAAATAAATCGAGACGCTGATTTCAATGCTTGATAAACATTTCAAGTGTGTCCCTTTAAAGAAATGTGGATCAAAAAAACACGAGCACTATATCTGGTCCACGAAATAAGACTTATGAAACGTCTTATTGTTCATACGACACAGTATTAATAAGAACGCACGTTATAGCTACCACGCGTGTATATAAGACTAACGCATACACATATTTTACCTTACATGTAAGTATGTGATACAAAATGAAATACTTAAAACCTACACGTACATTCGTTATAGTTAATATGAACAATCGACCGTCATATATAACCTTGCATGTGTTAGAAATGACGTAAAACACCATACAAACAAAACAAAGACATTATCAACTTTTGCAGATAATACGTAACGTACATAAAACGTGGCACGGTTCCTTACATTTCAATCTGATATTCAAGCTGCCACAAACCGTAAGGCGGTTGAAGGTTCTTTCAAGAAGGTCAACCAAAATCTAAATTGCCAATTGAAGTTTAATTTAATGCAGCCTACACATCCATATCAACAAATTCTGTTAATGTCCATGTATATCTGTTGGATCGTACCGACGAAGCGTGGCAACATACTAGTTTAAGTTCGCTGTGTATTGTGCTGTATTGTAAATGGTACGTTACAGTAACAGTAACTGCGAATTTCTGATAAAACAACAACAACAACAGAAATTAATTGTTTGTAAATTCTTAAACATAGTTTATAGTTGTTGTTTTTTTCTTCATATAATCATGATAATCTGAACGAAGTAAACATAAGTTAATCCACTTTTGTAACATTAAGATCGCGTAATCGTCAATAAATTAGCAAGCTATCGTGCAGTGATAATTGGGGAAAACAATATTCTATTTCTCTCCCATTAGTTTTTCTAAATATAGATTAACTTGTATTTGTTCAGTCATTAATATTAATTATAATATTAGTATATAACAAATAGTTTTGGAACGTAATTAACTGTTAATATTAAACACTGTAATACCAATAATATATTATATTTATATAATACATTGCGTACGTACACCGTACACTATATCAACACGTACGCAGGCGCAAGCTAACACGACAGGGTACCCTACAGGCTGACGTAAATATTAAAACGTGTACATGACAGAAACACTGCATACATGATTCTTAGCTGTACGCATTCAAGTTCTTCAAGCACGGGCATGTGACAATTACACGAACATCCGCGATACTTAAACGAACAATCTTGAATAGTTCACATGCGCGTACCAGGGGCGGATCCAGGATTTCAGCTTAGTGGAGGCGTAAGATTTTGGTCAATTTTCGGGTCGGTCCGTATCTAGCCTCATACAACGGTTGCGGTAGTTGATAGGGTAAAAAAGTCCGTTTTCAACTAAAAGGATTAAACAATGTGTTAATGAAACCAGTCATTAGCCATTATGCGTCGA
This sequence comes from Cyrtodaria siliqua, assembly GCA_037043455.1. Taxonomy (NCBI): domain Eukaryota; kingdom Metazoa; phylum Mollusca; class Bivalvia; order Adapedonta; family Hiatellidae; genus Cyrtodaria; species Cyrtodaria siliqua. The sequence goes on along the minus strand of JAWPHD010015402.1, from coordinate 2,048 downwards.
ACTAGCGAAGCGAGCGAGAAAAAAATTATACTGAGGGCGTGCATCGAAAATTTTTAACACAAAAAGGATTTAAAAGGAATGTAGCGTCACAGCCAAACCATCTTTAATATTAAGAGTTCTGAAAAACTTGAATAAGGGTGAAAGAATTATCAAAATCGGATGATAAACAAAGAAGAATATATCGATCATTTGAAGTTTCTGTTGAAACAGATATGGAAGCGGCCATTTTGAAAGCTTTGACATCACGGTTCTAAATTACCATATATGCAATAGTTTTAAATATGAAAATTTACACATTTTTCTTTCACCTTTTTCCAAGTTTTTCAGAACTCTAAATAACAGAGCTTGTTTGGCTGTGTCGCTACAATCCCTTTAACAATGTGTTAATTAAACCACTCATTAGCCATTATGCGTCTAGCGAGCGAAGCGAGAATTGTTTTTATACTGAGGGTGTGCTTCGAAATTGTTTAACACATAATGGATTTAACAATGTGTTAATTAAACCAGTCATTATCCATTATACGTCGAGCGAGCGAAACTAGCGAGAATTATTTTTATTCTGAGGTGCATCGAAATTGTTTAACACAAAAAGGATTTAACAATATGTTAATTAAACCACTCATTAGCCATTATGCTTCCAGCGAGCAAAGCGAAAGAGAAAAAAATATATACTGAGAGCGTGCATCGAAATTGTTTGATATTTTATCTACAGTAACATGGACATACATGTATGCTCCAGAAACTTTAGGGGTGGGGGGGTTGGGAGTGGGGCGCCGGGTGCGCTCCCCACTGGATATCCGCTAGTGCGAACGATATACTAACATGTACGTATGTGATGGATAACTCGAAAGTATATGAAAGTAAGTATGAAACTAACATGTTCCGACGTGATTCTAACCCGTATGTACCTGATACGTATGTTTCTGGTAGCATAGCGTACGGCTGTCACAGTCACATCGACACGCGTCAGTATTACTAATGTTCGCGTTAGCTGTCACTTTCGGACGTATATGTGAGCATCATAATCATATAATCTTGATATTTGTTTTAATTTATATTTCATATAAATCATATTTCATATTTTAATATGAAATAGTTCATATCCATTAAACATATTTTCAGGAGTGTGTGTTTAACATAAACAAGTATGTTAACATAAACAAGTACGCTTCTTAACGACTTAACAGATCAACTTAAACTGTTGACATAGTTTGCACGTGTATTTACAAGAATTTGCTTATAGTCTTTTTCAGAAACCAGAAGAGAAAGGTGGATCACATAACGATTCTTCTAAGCATACCACTGATGAAACAGAGCGCACATGTTTTTTTCATTATATTGCATTATGTTAAATTTGATATTTCGACTTGATTGATGTTCACATTGTTGCTGCTACTACTACTGCTGCTACGACTGTTACTTCTGCTAATGCAACTACTGCTGCAACTACTGCTGCTACTACTACTACTACTACTACTACTGATGTTGCTCTGCTGCTACTTCTACTGCTAATGCTGTTGTTCTGCTGCTGCAGCTACTACTATTAACTTTGATTACAAAAAAAAAGATTTTTACACCTTTAAAGGGACAATGTCCGTAACTTTTAGCTTATAAAACACACACTTATTATGTTCGCAAAAATTACACAATAATAATTATTGAATATTTACTAATTAAAAGCAAGATTGACAGAATTCAATCGCGGTACAAAAAAAAGAAAAACCGCTTTGGGCATTTGAACTCGCAGCCCGAACTAAAGATACACTCGCGGTAATGAGCGTGAGTGTGAAGTTGTCCACCGCTCCCGACTGAGCTAAGCGGGCTATACATATTTCGCAATACATACTATGGTGAAAACCTAATGCGCTAATGAAATTCACGTGATCGTAGAAAAGGTAAATATTGTGGGTCCCACTTTATTTACAAATAATAATTAAAGCTTCTTTTTTTTAAACTCACGAATGTATTACTACAGACTTCTTAGGGTCTATCCTCATGTTTTCATGTATACATTTCACTTAATAAAAGTCAGACGGTTATTTGGTTAT
>JAWPHD010015401.1:0-50000 GCA_037043455.1 Cyrtodaria siliqua | reverse complement strand
TCCTACTTTTTCGAAGATTTACACTAGTGTTGGACTACACAATTATTTGTCACTTGAACTCCCTAAATTAATTACAAACGAACTTACAAACATTAGAATTAGAGCACATTATTTACTTATTGAACGTGGTCGTTATTTTAAACCTAAATTATCACGTGAACATAGACTTTGCACTATATGTAATAAAATTGAAGATGAAGTACATTTTTATTATTATTATTGTTTTTGTAAAATACTTGCAGAACTCAGAAAACTGTTGTTTAAACAGTTTAACATTAACATACCTGCTCTGTGAACCAACTCTGATGCAACTTTTGCTATTTTAAAACAATTACCCAACCCAGTTAATGTAAAAGAATGTAAACTAATATGTAATTGTATAACCTCATCATTATCAATAAGATAGTTCTGTTATTATTATAGTTAAGATGGTTATCTTACTTGTTAAATGAATATCTTTACTATGTATGGAAGATACCTTTTGTATGTATTGTTTCTCTGAATAAAACATATTCTAAATCTTCTATTCATTAACAAGTCAGCCTTTCGAAGTTTGACAATTGAATTGACAACATGGGCGTAAAAAATGCTGTATTTTGGCATGTTTGATGATTGCTTTGAAAGTATTCAATACATATTTTGATGTTTTCGTTGTGTTATAGCATTCTTTTCATTGGTATAAAACAATTCAAATCGAGGATGTGGTGGCAATAATGGCTGCATAGTGTAGGACATCGATTTTTCTTTTTTTTCCGGTCATTTCCAGTCAACAAAATGGCTGAGTTTCAGAATTTTTCAAAGAGTACTCGATAGGGAACTTTTTTCAATGTTGTCACGCAACTGTCATTGGAGTAGAGAGGCACAAGGAAATGACCACTTGCGTATTTAGCTTAACTCCATGTGGGTTTAAGATATTACTACGCGCTCTGTTCGTAAGTAATACACAATATGATGCTGCTCAATGTCACATAAACGTTGAAGATACTGAACCCACATAATCACTGAAGATACGGAGGTGACATGATAGTCAGGTCACACAAACAATAAAATTACTCAGGTCACACCGCCATTGAAGGTATCCCGGTCTCATAAACATAGCTGATACTTCGGACTCATAAATAACGAATACACTTAAGTCACATACTCATTTAATATACTCAGATTATTTTTTTTACAATTGTTTAAAGTACGGTGATTCGCCTGTTTGCCGGTGGTCGCTTATTACCGGGGTATTTTGTAAAAATCCCATTCCCATGATGTAATGCATGTTCATAAGGTCATTTGTATGCAAATGTATTGACCTAGATTGCCACTATGTGTCAACACAGGAACAAAATCTAAATCATGAAATATTTTGCATTTTAAAAGAAACAAAACAAATACCTCTTAATTTGTTTTCATTATTTGTCTCTGTTTCAGAAAAAAACAGCATGCCTGTCTCAAAGTTAATTAAATTTGCTTTTTTTATGTCGTCTGCTAATTTTAAGCTTGGCCATCTTGCTTCGTAATGAATCAGGTCACATGTTCCCAAATATGACCAACATCCGGTGATAACATAAAAAACATGCCAACTAATAAGGTTTTAAAAGAAACCTATACACCGGTATACCGCCATCTTTGTTTTTTTGTACCAGACTTGATGTGACCTATTTGCAGTGGTAATTTTACAATGAAAACACTTTAAAATTTGAAATTTGCTGATGGATATTGAAAGATAAGAGATTATACTATCATACTATAAACACATAGTTTTAAAATGTTATAGTTTCGCTTTCAACTGGATGCATTTTATGACAAGTACATCGGTATATGGAGGAGCGAGTATATTACATTTGTATTAGTAATAAATTAAATAAATAAAACCACCAAAGGAAATTGCACTGAATGTAACAAACAAAAGACCCGAATAAGGTATTCCTTACAATGGTTACGCGTCAGGTTAAGGTATTTTAAATTTGGCGGTACAAAACACACGATAGAGTAAATGTTAAATATATATCTTTGTTCCAGTTCACGTTTTAAATAAACTCATTGTATCGATCTTTGCTTTTTAAAGGGGCACACGTCTTGATTTTTTTTAAAAACTGAGGTCGTCCCGTTATTTTTTCTACATAACTTGCATTTGTTCAATCATTAATTTTAATTTTAAAAATAGTTTAAAGCATTCTGTTTTGCATATTATTTACTGTTGATTATATTGCATCAATTATATATTTAAACCTATGGTTGAATAAGACGAACAATTGGAAAACTCAAAAAAATATAATTATATGCAAGCAGGTTTAAAGTCAAAATGATATTGAGTAAATAAATCGAGACACGTTTGTCGTGTGTCCCTTTAAAACAAATGTATGTCTGATGACCCCACTAAGTAACAAAATATAGTGTATCTGTTTGATATGTCCTGACGGTCACGTTTTTCATTACAGATGGCAGAAATACGACTGCTGTTATTATTGGTGTGCGTGCTACTGGTCGCCAAAGGTAAGCACATCTTGCTTTAAACAATAATATTATGCGCTTAACACATTTTCTCAAAATCACTGCAAATTGAATAAAATGAATATATAAATGTAAAATGTATCTGTTGTATACTCATTTTTCAATTGCTGTGAGTTTCTTTGCTTTAAGTGATATTTTGTCAATAAGCCGTATATGGTAAAAAGGCATGATAACGTCATTGTTCAAAGATGGCCGCCTCCATTTATGTTTCTTTGCGAATTTTCAATGAGTCATATCTCCTTTATTTTTCATGGTATTTTGATAATTCTTTGAGCTTTTTCCAAGTTTTTCAGAACCTTTTCAATATCTTGTTTGAAAATAGTATATTCCCTTCAAGCATTTTCTTAGTTTCTAGCGGTTTGAATATTTGTTTCGTACTGTATCAGTTTGAGGATGAGTTGAATTCATTGACTACCTTATCTCATTGCTGAATCCATCTTGAATGTGAATTTACAAACTTAATTATCATTTTCTAACTAAGGTTTTATTGTGTTTAGCTATTATATACAATATGTTAAGGCTCAGGAGTCTCGCACGCAATCGTAGAGGGGTAGTAGCATGGTGTGCTATGGTATCACGGTACTTAATTAATTAATTAAATGGCAAAAAAATTAAACTGTACACACTATTTAAAGAAAAAGGAAACTCAAATGCTTTCTGTGACCCTTCTACTAAATTGTTATGATATAAAATGTTATCAATTTTACATAAAAATGTCAGAATTAGATTTGAAAAGAAGGGTACCCTCATTGAGCTTATTATTTTAAAAGTTCTATGGTATCACAGTATGCACATATTGTGTATACTGTATTTGTTAGTAACTGGTATAAGATTCAATGAGTGACCATTTCTAAAAGAAATAATGTACAACAGACTCATCAGACTAAAAGTTAATCAATTGTATAACTGTCAAGGTAGTGGAAACTGCATATAGAGACTAGGGGTGATGAATTTTAAAGATCATGAGGAAATTGTCAACATTTTTGCATCATTTTGAAATATCCTCTATTTATGATAAATATACTTATATTTTTCAATTCTTTTATTATATGTACCTAAAGTCATCACATATATAAGATAAGTATCATATGTTAGCAGAGATGCTTACTGTTTTATAGATTGGACACTACCGTGATACCATAAACCCTTGAAGCTAGTATACCAAGAATCATGGATAGATTCTGTCACGATCCGTTTAGGGCGGTGCTAAGATAAACAACACGTCGGTTTTTATGCTAAGTCTAGTTTCGGTGAATAGTTAAGGGGTTAATATAACACATCTAAAAGAAAATAATTATAATAAAAACCTACGTATTGAAAATTGTGTTCGTGCTGTCTATTTGCCACATATACATTTGCATGTTTTATTACTATAGGAAATTAGGGCAAATTCTAACGCACTTGACAAAAATCCTGCAATCCGAATGGTTGACTTTCAAAAAATTGCAACTAATGAATAGTGCATAATCCAGGCATGTGACTTCAAAAATGTGACTTCATTTAGTTTTATTTGAAAGAGTTTGTTTTAAAGAACTTTAAAAGAATGAAATGCGTTTGAAACTGGTTAACCATGCAGTATTGACATTTTGTGTTTTGAGAGAGTATATCAGTCGTTTAAAGGTCGCCAACAATTAAACAAAATGTTCGACCATTAAATGACTGATATACCGTCGCAGCATTCAATCACCTCTCACGCCTTCTAGCACCGGCTTAAGCGCAATTCTAATTTAAAGCCACAAAGATCGGGCTTGATGATCCCAAAGACCAGTCAGTAGTAACTCTACTGATTTGTAGTCGGCGACGTTTTACGTCCGCCCCACAGCACTAAACAAACGTTAGTGTGAATGTCAATAAATACTGAAAAGTGGATCCCTGGGAAGCAACAAACACGAACATGAGATAAAAGTAGCAGACTCGTTTTTAATGAGTGTATTCATGAGAGATAATATAAAGTGCAACACCTCTCACGCCTCCTAGCACCGGCTTAAGCGAAATTCTACTTTAAAGATGAGGAAATATAAAAAGATCGGACAGGGAAAGTACATTCAATGAGGACAGTCAACCACAAAACACAGAAACAAACACGCAAACAGACAAACAAGATGGCAAAAGTAACAATAAATGCAAACGACATCACAAACACAAAAGGGTTGATAATAGGTCTACCGCCTTGGAACGGTCAGTGGCAAAGTAGGCCACTGGGGGTCATCTCTCTGAACATAGATTTTAGAAATCATTAGAAATCGAGAGATGAATATCGAGCTGCTTCAGTATCCGAAATACAACAAACCTGTTCTAAAGATAGCGGTTACGATGGAAGATCTAAACATTGTCTTAAGAATATATGACAAATTCCACAAACAAAATGTGTTTCAAACTGATATCTGATCTTATATCGGACACATGGCAATCTTGATTTGTTTAAAACTCACGGCGTCCCGTTAGATTTTCTACATAACTTGCATATTTGCAATCATTCATATTAAATTTACTAAATATTGATTATATTGCACCAATAATAATTATATTCAAAAATGTGATAGAATAACGAAACAAATTGAAATCTTTAATTTAAATTTAATTATATGCAAACAGGTTTAAAGTAAAATTGCTACAGTATTAATAAATCGATACACTCATTTTAATGAACAATAAAAACTTCAAGATTGCCATGTGTCTCTTTAAATATAATATTAACCAGACAAAACAATAAACAAAACTATTTCTGGTTACATTGATGGACCATCCCATAATGGATGAATGGATATGTTACAAGAAGGACCAACAGCTGGACAATCGTTTATCATCTTTATGCCCAAGGCAGACATGAGATCTAGTGAGCCCACGTACATATACTTTACTATGAGCTTTGTAACTGAACAAGTAAAATTCTATAACATTGCCCCTATATTTACACTTTGATAAACCCTTATGATGAAAAGAAACGAAATCGAGCTGAAAGAATCCACAGACAAATGAGAAAAATGGTCCTAAAGAACCACAGCACTCAAACTCAATGGTTCAGTAGGTCCGCACTGAACCACAAAGAAAGAGCACGTTAGACATACAATGACAAAGACAACATGCAACACAAATAGTGGAGAATACAGGGTTCCTGACTTTGAACTGTCAGTAGGCAATGTGATGTACTAATCAATTTTATATTGTCTTCATCCCCAAATTGACAATACATAAAGGTATATCCCATCAGAAGAGAATCTGTAACAATAAAGTCCATTCTAGCATTCGTATACATCAAACGCGTCCAGTACTAATAACAGTAGATACACAAAAACGGGGTCTGAAAGGAGAAATTTGGAAATCGCCTAGACAGATAAATATACGAAATATTGCTCGGTTTAATTGACTGTTCAAAACAGTAGTGAAAAGAAAATGCTAGCTACCGTTCACGTCATCTAGCCCCGGATTGAGCAGGACTCAATATTTAAAATATCAATAGTACGAACCATCTCGAAGATGGTATGCTTGGAACCTTCAATGTTGCACCTTCATACCATTCCATGGCCAGCGGCATATGGTCCCATTTTCAAACAAAATGTTTCGTTGTAAACGAGAAAACAATGGGCGAAATAAACAAAATACAATTTAGCTGAAACAAGTCGCATTGGATATGTAGCCATTACGTGGCCCCGCCTTAATTCCATTAAGCGATGGGAAAGCTTATAAAGGATATTTCGACAATAAAATATATTTTAAAACATATTTCTACAGCAAAAATGCGATAATCTGTTTAAAATTACTTAGTAAATGTTTTAATTTTACAATATGCAAACTTTATAAGCCAAAATTAAAGTTGTATTTCATACCCCAGCCAACCCCGTTTTCGCTTCTTGGAGAAGGGGTTGGATGGGGTATGAAAATTAATGCTCGGACCACGTAATGATTCACAGAACACACACCACCAAAAATACGCATTCAAAACAATCATCAATTACGCATAAGTAGAAGATGGATACCGAACTGGAACAGTCAGGGGTAAAAAGGCCACTTTGGTTCTACACCAGGCTCTAGGATGCACCATACACCACTCTTACCCTAGTGTCATCCCCAATACACGGGACAGTTTACATAAGTACATTTCTGCCATGCCATATTATCCTCTAACAAACAAGACGCCGATGTGAGTAAAACACAAATACAAATCATGATATTTTGCAGCATTTTAAATAGTTTAAAACATTCCCATGGTGTAACTTTATCCTTAAACTTATCCTTAAACATGAAATAACGAAGTTCTCGTATCACTTAAAAATGACATGTTAGTTATTTAACCTACGAATAAAAAGGTTGACACATATTTGTCATGCAGTTGATATCACGAACGTTACATAGTTCAGCGAAATCGGTTTAAATATGGGATATATAACTAAATTAACGACAAGGAGTAAATAAGTACTTGTTTTAAAATGGACTGTTTTTGAGGCGATTTGTAAGCATCTGGCCAAATAAGATTTTTATATCTTATGTTCATTGAATAATTAATATAAATATATCTATTTGACTTTATGTGTACTTTCAGTGCGGACCTAAAGTGCCATTGTTTCTGGGTGTGTGGTTTCTATTGGACCATTAGTCTCATTTTTCACTTAGGAATCGTATCTCCAGTATATTGTAAAGTCTACCTACTGTCTGACCATCTCCCACCCATCTCCTACCCCTACCACAACCCTATCACACCATCACCTTCCCCAGACACGTATATTTACATGTTTTCCTAATACTGAATATTGGGCGAATAACAGTAGAACAGCTGTAGACTTGCCTATACACAAATTAGCTATTGAATATTGACATTTTTGTAATTTTTTGAGATTTCCTTTCGATGGAATATGCTTCTATTTACACTGTCTTGTCAATCAACTCGGGCGCTGAGGATAGGAAAATATCGCGGCTGTGTACACATATAATGGATTTGTGCTAAACAGTAGGCCGTATTGCAGAGCTTAAGTGGATGAAAAACTTGCAGACAGCATATCCTCTCGGCGTTAATGACAATATTTATCAACAAGGAGATATTTCAAAATATCCTAATATTGATTTGTTTTTATTCATTTTCTATTCGAAACACTAGTTATGATGGTCGTAGGCGTAATGGTAACATCAAACGTAACTAGCGTGTAACTATGTCAGTCATCGACTTACATACTATTTTAAGCAGTCTGTAAAGCACCCTATGCTTTCAGGTCTTACCTCTGTGTCAGTTTATTTCACTCTTCAAGTTGATCGACTAGGAAACAGACAAATATAGATATAAAATTAGAACAGGAAGAGTTTTCATTCGTACAGATCCTTTGTATAACACTGTTTCCATAATTCAAAGCTACACACAACGTGTTCTCTGACCACATATTGACAAGGAGTCTGATCACGTCAGGTCTAAAATACTATATCTTCATTAGGGTATTGATTTTATTGACATGCCAAATATTTTTCGAGATGATCTTGCAATTGATTCTATCCCTAAACATTTCAAAAATTCCGAAGTTCTGTAATTTGTTATAAGTATAAAAACACTTAGAAATATTTTTTCAACTACAACCAAATAGTTTCCGACCTTGATAGAGTAAATAACACTCCTAGGGAAAGAGAGTGTAATACATCAACATTTTGCTATGCTCCAACAGGTCATGTCCTCACTAGTACTTTTGATATTGTAGATAAACGTATTCGGCATCTGTATTCTAAAGGTCCTAAGTATAGATTACCTTACACTATTTATTTTCAAAGCATGTCTTGCTCAGATTGCCTAATCCCTTGAGGATTTTAGTATAAAATGGTGCCGTAGAGAACATGCGGATCAAAACTCTCTTGCGATTTGGAAAAAGTCATATTTTTAAATTATAAATACACGTATTAACTTTTATAATGCTAACCCCTCTTTAGTTCCAACGAGACCTAGGTTTTCCTTACGTAATTTAAAATCGGGAATTCAAGAATTTCATAATAAATGCGTTTTAGTTCCTGATGATAAATCAGCTAATAATGTAATTATTGTTCGACGCCTACATTACGTCAATGTTCTATCTCTGGAAATCGGTAGCACTGATTCGTATAATCCAGTTCAAGCTACTAAGGATGATGTCGTTTCCACGCATATTATTCGTTGCACTACTGTCAATGCTGTTGTAGACGAAAAGCAAAACAAACTGTAAACTATGTACTGGATTCCTAAATTACATAACAATCCGTAAAAGGCCCCCTTTATTTTGAATTATAGTACAAACATCTCCAAACTCGTAACTTCTTGTCTTACTGCCGTTAAAAGAGTATGATAATGGACCTTTGGAAACGGCCGAACACGACACATACAAACTATTGCAGTATCGGTTTATCAGTGAACGGTAGTGAAATATGCTAGCTACCGCTCACGCCCGGGTTGAGCAGAACTCAATATTCATAAAATCTACAGTAAATAATTTTAACCATCCCGAAGATGGCATGCATATGGCGGTGGCCATAGAGCTTTTCCTCCCCCATATCCAGCGCCGTATGGTCCCAGTATCTAACAAAATACTATGCCCCGAAGAGCGAAATAAACAAAATGGAATTTAGTTGGGAGCAGATCACGTTAAACAATATTGTGCTAAAGATATGAAAACTCATGCACAAAGACAAACGAGAAGGCAAAAGTAATAAAAAATGCAAACGACATCACAAACACAAAATAGTTGACAATAGGGCTACCGACTTGGAACGGTCAGCCAATTTCCAGTGTTTTCCTGCATATTTCTCTGACCATTCACTGGTTCACCTTCTCATGATGGTGACTGTTCTGAAATATGATGGGAGAGTGAGTTATCTTATATATGTAAATACTTTTCATATACAAATTTATTGTTGCATAAACTGACTTTGACAAACATATAATTAACTTGTATATCTATTATTTTATCCATTCACCACCGCTTCTCATACTTGTACCATATCATTTTTTTGGCGAATTCATAGTTTTAGTAACTTATACCGGGGCATCCGACATCACAAACACAAAAGGGTTGACAATAGGGCTACCGCCTTTGAACGGTCAGTGGCAAAGTAGGCCACTGGAGGTTTAAACCGGTTCTAGGGTGCACCAAACCTCACACTTACCCTACTGTCATCCCAATAAAACAGGACAGTGTAAATAAAGAAATCTCCGCCATGATCTAATCTCTAACCAACAAGGCAGCATCAATAGGCAATATAAGTAAAACACAAATATGCTCGTGTAAATATAATACAAAAAAAACAATAGCCTAGAAAGCCACAATGAAGGTACTCAGTGACTTGGCAGAATTGAATTGAATTGGGGTTTTAAGGCGCACCAACACATGAAAAGGTTATATGGCGCCTAACAGGCATAAACTTGCTAGGCTCATCTTCCATGTACATCGAGATAAAATATGGAAAATGGGCCTAGAACCTTCTCACCCTGAACTGCAGAGTTGCTGCAAATTCTATCGTAGAAACTCCATTTACGCTGGAGCCACGTTATTGTTTTTTCTGCCACTGCTCTTTTATGCGAGCGAGATACACCTGAAACAATGCAGGGATCATGATGAAGACCTTTAATGAACATGAACAAAAAATGATAAAATGAACATGAATTTGGGGGGATTCTAACCCTCTGCCTACCCCTCCAAAGGGATCTGCAGTGGCCCTATTCCTTGCCCCGTGACCAAACAGGGGCCACCGGGAACCACACGGGGCTCAGAGCAACAAGAGCATAAACCATTAAGGGCACGACAAGAAAGATCATAGACAAACATCAAACGCCATCGTCCCATTGGGCTTTAGGTAGGCGTCATCATAGGGTCCACAGCCCGTCCGGTCATCGTACAATTAAGGAGGAAAGCGTAGTGGCAAACTGTAAAAGGGTCCACCACCAAGCATGCAGTTCGTTGCAAAATGATAGGGTCATAACCTCTTTTGATAAACTTTTTAACAAGTTTAACAAAGATAGAAGGAAAGTGATCATGACCAAGAATCTTTACGAAGTTTATAAATCACATCACCATAGAAGTCAGGTTGTGATAGTCCTTGTCGCAGAAAAGTCCTTAAATTACTTTTATATTTGGAAAGAAGTCTCCATAACAGAATCAGACTGGTATTTCTTGACCTCAGAAATTGCATTGTTTCCAACATAAGACTGGGGTTTAGACCTTAAAGAGGTGAGACCAGTAGGTTTTACATCTACCTTTTGTTATTGCTTCCTTTTCAAAGTAAAGCACTCAGAAATGAGGTGACCTTTCTTTTTAAGTAATTTGAGATAATGAGTTTTGTTCATTATTCTCATTAGATGCTTGATGTTTAGAACTCTTCAATTAGAATATTTTGCCTTAACTTATCAAGATTGCGCTCAATTTTCTTGGATGCATACCATCTATCAAATAATTGTTCTTTGGTTCGAGCAAATTCAACATGAAAACAGTACGTGTCTCGGTAATCCAGAACAGCAATTGTCTCTTTAATCGAAAACAGCAAATGTCTCTTTCAGTCTAATTTAGTCAAAATATTCTAATTTCACTGTTATTATGAATTAGCACAATATGTTTTAAATCCTCTCACAATTATATTTTCTAAAAGCATCCCAATCAAAATTAACTTTATTGAAGATTACTGAAATGGTATCTCTCAATAGAACTCCCAGAGTTTGTTTTATATACTGTCACTGAAGGCTTCCCCACTAAAACTGTCCAATAAGAATCGTCCAATTTTCATCATAATAAATTTGCATAAAATAGTCCAATGAAAACAGTCTACATTATCATAAATGAATTTGCATAAACAATTTGCATACATGTTTACATCCATACTATTTTTAACTTTCTTCAAGGCCTAATCAATAAAAACATGCAATGCACATGTAAACCACATTGAGATAAACATTTAGATATAGATAACACCTTTTTGTGTTTGTGACGTCCTATGCCTTTATTCCTTATTAACATTGCCATTTATGTTTGTCTGTTTGCCTGTTTTTGGGGTTTGCTGTGTTCTGTGAAAGCTGCATTTCCTGTTCGACTTTTATACTTATATTCATGTTTTTTAACAACGAAGTTGTTTGTGGTAACATATGAGGAGAAAAAACATTACAAATATAACTTTTGCTAAAAACTGACTACTGAAAATACCAAAGCAAAGAAACATATTTCTGTGTTGCTGCTCCTTTAAAGCCAGCCACCAATATGTAAATATGTATGTTATTGCAAATATAAATGTTGTTTGAAGGATATTTCCTACAGTGTTTGTATATATGATATGAACAACTTTTTAAGATTTGGTACATATTTAGAACTGTCTATCTTAAGCATATTTCAACTTTAAAATGAATAGGTCGCCATTTGGATCTTTGAAATATCTTAAGATAAATAAACATGTATGACCCATATTGCATTTTTGGCAAATTTTCTATAATTTAAATACAACCTAAATTAAACAAAGAAGAAGACATTTATCCACTAAAATCACATCGAGTTACAGTAAGTTTATTTAAGCTCAATATATATGATCCTATTCTATGTATGCATAATATATGAGGAAATAAAGGGAGATTTTATTTAATGCCGTGCAGATCTTCGAACACAAATAGCAGATTTTGATGGGAAAAACAGACATTTCGAGGGAAAATGTATTTCCTATGATCAACTTGTTTCAACCATTTTTTATTGTTATCGTGCACTTCAAGATAATGAATTAAAAAACAACAAATGTCACCATAATTATTTTTTCAGAAAAAGGCAGTTAAAACCCTACAGTTAAAGAAAAATGTATGAATTTTGGAGTAAAAAACGCAGACATTTTTCTTTAACTGTTAGGTTCTGCATACCTCCTTTTATTTAAATGGATTCCACATGCGTACAACTACTATACTGTTATCAAGTCAGCTGTGTTTAATGTTTTTAAGTTTCGGGAAGACATGTATGCGTATAAAACAACTAAAGCGGACAAACCAATAAATCTCTCCGTGGTATCAATATACTTTAAGTGTAGAACAAATAACTTCATCTAAACAGTTGATAATGTTCATAATAATGAAATCTAGTAAAACATATATAAAGAAATAAAGAAAAATTTAAAGTTTGAAAAAGTATGTTATATGCATGTATGTACATAATTACTCTTAGATAGGTATGTGTGTAAAAGATCCGCATACACAACTGTAGGAAATGTCCTTAACCTTTTTCTCGGCGTTGCTACTGGGTTGATGACTGCCCTGGTTATGACTATACAAGTAAAATGAAGCATATTAGTTCTCTCCTTATAACACATCTACATCAAAACTAGTGTTAATTTCAGGTAAAACTCAAAGTATAAACACCACCTGTTCTGACTGTGCCTGTTGTATTGACGGAATCTGCACTCAAGCTGAGGATGGTCAAACGTGTGATCATGGATGTACCGACGGTCACTGGGGAGACAAATGTTGGTATGACTGCCATGCATTATGTTCAAGCTGTTACAGAAGAAGCGGTAGTAGCTACCACTCTTGTAGGACATGTGTGCCTGGTCATTATGGATATGGTTGCCAATTAATATGTGCGAATTGCAAAAACGATGCTTGCTATAAATTTAACGGTGATTGCACTAAAGGATGTAAATATGGATCCGTAGGAAGCAAATGTGACCAGTGTGAGTCCGGGAAGTATGGGACAGAGTGCAACTATAACTGCAGTGACACATGCTCACAAAGAACGTGCAATAGATCAGATGGGGCGTGTGTTGGTGGCTGTAAAGATGGCTACAAAGGCATCACGTGCTCTGAAGGTAAATATTACATTGATGAATATCTTTGCATAACCAAACAAAATACTAGGAACTTTATCATTTGAAGCCATATTCCCTCTGTTGCACACATACAATTACTTCAGTAAAAAATAACTTCAGTTTATGTTATCTGTTTGACTGATATATTTCAGAACGCAGCAGAAATGCGTCCTGCTCTAATTGTGCGTGTTGCATCGACGTAGTACGGATGGTATGTGATAAATAGGATGTTATATTTTCGACTGTGTATGTTTTTATTATTTTAAATGATTCGTTGAATAAAACAATATGATACTTAAAAGATCTCCTCGTTTTATATCAATTTATCCATCGAGGAAGCCTTGTTTGGTAATCATATAAATGAAGTGTAAATGTTGCATTAGCATAAACGTATGTCTTAACAGCGATATTCAATGAACGAAACTGAATAGGAGTAAATAACATTTGCTGCAAATTAGAACTGTTTTCAATTTAAAGCAATAACAAGTGTAAACAGTAAATGCAATTTAAAAGCATTTTCCGCAATCTTCTAGAAAATGTATATTCTTGAATGCTATAAACCCTTCAAAGTTCACAAGTACCCCACCAAAGAATATCTCATTAGTTGTGTCATTGTGTTTTGTCTATTGATTAGTGATAAGGTTGAACTGCAAAATAAAGAGTTTAATTCGTCTGATTTGATTGCATGGACACATTTTCAAGCTTTCAAGTCGAGGAATTTCCTTAGCAAAAAAGAACTTATAACACCTATACAACTGGTACATTTGATTGTTTTAAGTACTTCGAATTAGTGCAGCCTTCGACGTTCCTAATTTTAAAATACGTCAATTAAAATTATTTCAACATCATTTTTACTAGCCTTACCACTACAAATGCGTTTACAAAAGACATTTTCGAAATATTTAATGTTTAGGCTGAAATACAGTTGAATGAATTTCAAACAATATTCCATTAAAAGGGAGGTAATTTAGGATTATTCATGTTTTATTTTAGACGTACATCTGCAATAAATGAGTCAAACTTTATGTTTTTTTATGTTATTCCCTGTCAATGTTAAGACATTTATATATTTAAGTTTGATTCATGTTGTGTATTTTTTAGGACATATCATGTTTAGGATATGTTGCCTGCTGTTTAATATAGTCTTTTGACTTTTACCTGTGATACGCAGGCTTCATAACCTCTGCTCCCAACTAAATTTCATTTTTTTTATTTCGCCCATTGTTTTCTCGTTTAGAGCAATGCGTTTTGTCGTGCCCTCAATGGTTTATTCTCTTGTTGCTCTGACTCCTACCAAATCATTGAGTACCTTCTTTGTGGCTTTCTAGGCTATTATTTTTTCGTATTTATATATACACGAGCATCTTTGTGTTTTACTTATATTGCCTATTAATGCTGCCTTGTTCCTTGGAGAATAATTCAAGGCGGGGATTTCTTTATTTACACTGTCCCGTTTTGTCGGGATGAAAGTAGGGTAAGTGTGAGGTTTGGTGCACCATAGAACCTAGTTTAAACCACCAGCGGCCTTTTTTGCCACTGACCGTTCCAAGGCGGTGGCCCTATTGTCAACCCTTTTGTGTTTGTGATGTCTTATTTGGCCTTTTATTCATCTTTGAATTTGTTCTTTGTTTCTCTGTGTGTTTGTGGTTGATTGTTGTCCTTAAATGCTGCTTTTGCTGTTCGATTTTTATATCTATATTTATCACACAACTATCCTAAACTATATTTACAATAAGAAAATTAGTTACAAGATACAAAAGTGAGTAATTAGGAATTTTGTCCAGTGTATGTATTTTATGTATAGTAGTTTCATATAAAAACATATGTATACATTTCATATGTGGAACAGGTGTATTTTTTATGATGAATAATATATGTGGTACATAATTATGTGCCACATATATATAATTTAAATATGTTGCACATATGTAAATAACATGATGTACAAATGAAAAGAGCATGCAAATAATAAGAAAGTAACACACTTAGTAGACATTACAAGCATCTATCTTAACTAATATTGTCGCAGCTGTTTAAGACGACTAAAAGGGCTTTTTGTTTAATGGTATCGCACGGTAAAGCAACTTGAGCTAAGGCTTCTATTCTCGATTTACATCTTTCCATTGCAAATGGTGAAATAATTAGCAAAATATATAACAAGAGAGATGATTTTAATTCTGAAATTGTTAATTATCCCCATTTAGATGGAAAGCAACTTATTATTGGGTCTATGTGGGTCTATGTGGGTCTATGTGACTCAACGTAGTCGTTTTTCTAGAGCTTGTACTCGAGTTAAGGATTTTAATATTCGTAATATTTGTATAACTAAAACGTAACTCCATATGGGCTACCATTACCATAAACTTCATAAAACCTTTGCACATTTTTATTATCGTAACCCTGATCTTCTTTCTAAATATAAAAGAAATTTAAGAACTATGGTGACGTGATTTACGTCGTAAGATCCTTGGTCATGATCACTGTCATACTATCTTTGTTAAACTTGTTAAAAGGTTTATCAAAAGAGGTTATGACCCTATCATTTTGCAACGCACTGCATGCTTAGTGATGGACCCATTTACAGTTCGCCACTATACTTTCATCTTGAATTGTGCGATGACTGGACAGGCTATTGACCCTATGATGACGTCTAGCTAAAGCCCAAAAGGACGGTGACTTTTGATGTTTGTCTGCGCTCTTTTCTTGTCATGCCCTGAATGGTTTGTTATTTTGTTGCTCTGGCTTCTGCCAAGACATTGAGTACCTTCGTTGTGGCTTTCTAGGCTATTGTTTGTTTGTATTTATATAAACACCAGCATTTTTGATTTTTACTTATATTGCCTATTATTGCTGCCTTATTGGTTAGAAAATAGTTCATGGCGGAGATTTCTTTATTTACAATGTCCCGTTTTATTGGGATGACAGTTGGGTAAGTGTGAGGTTTCGTACTCCCTAGAACCTGATTTAAATCCCCAGCGGCCTTTTTTGCCCCTGACTGTTCCAAGGCAGTAGCCCTATTGTCAACCTTTGTGTGTTTGTGACGTCATATGCCTTTATTCTTTATTACTATTGCCATGCTAGAGTGTCTTTTTGCGTGTTTTTCGGTTTACTGTGTTCTGTGAAAGCTGCATTTCCTGTTCGACTTTTATATTTATTTTTATTAATTTACAGTAGTCCAAATAATCCAATTTCACTTTTGTAATAGATGAGAACAAAATGTTCTATCCTCTCACAATATATTTTTAATTCACAGCATCTACTATTCCCACGTTCAATCCAAATTCATTTTAAATAACCTTACCGGTCACATGATGCATCATAAAAGGTCATAGAAGCTATAGACTATTCCAATAATCGTGAATGAGTCATATTATGTATCAACATTCTATTTACTCCACCAGAAACGTCCATGTTACTAATTATAACTGAATGGCATTGATGACACAATAACATGTTTACGCTATATTATTGATTAATTAGAAAATGATATCAAGCTAACAATAATTACTCATACTTACACTAATTACTTACACTAATTACTTACACTAATTACTATAGACAACCATTAATGTTGACTTGTATATATTCATTTTCTCTTTAGTGTACGCTATTACAAGTCCACTTGAATACATTTCATATTAAAATGTTATATGTTACATTGATTATCTTTCAGAACACAGTATAATCCCCTCCTGCTTTAACTGCTCATGCTGTCTCGATGGAATATGTACACAAGGTGAAGATGGTCAAAAGTGTGACCATGAATGTATTGACGGATACTGGGGAGATGCATGTTGGTATGACTGCCCGACATTATGTTCAAGATGTGACAGAAATAGCGGTAACTGCCACAGTTGTGCAGATGGGTATTACGGTGATGCCTGCGAGAACAAGTGTCCGTCGAACTGTGCTAGATGTTCATCGTCTACTTCCTGTTACCCATGTAAGGACGGTTTCTATAACGGTAGATATAAGGATTTACCAAACTCTGACAGGTATTATGACTGTCGTCACAGTTGCCGAGGGAATTGTACATCATGCTCAAGTTACATCCCTTGCTTGAAATGTGTGCCTGGTCATTATGGAAGTTATTCATCAGGCTGTCCATACGTTTGTCAGAATTGCATAAACGGTGCTTGCAATTCAAATGGTGTATGCAATGAAGGATGTAAAAACGCCGGATACGCAGGCATCAACTGTGGCCAGTGTAAGACCGGCAAGTATGGGACAGAGTGCAACTATGACTGTAGTGCCACATGCTCACAAAGCAAGTGTAATAGATCAGACGGGGCGTGTTTTTACTGTAAGACCGGCAAGTATGGGACAGAGTGCAACTATGACTGTAGTGCCACATGCTCACAAAGCACGTGTAATAGATCAGACGGGGCGTGTTTTTACTGTAAGCCTGGTTACACAGGCATCTCGTGCTCTGAAGGTAAGTAAGTATCATCTATTTTTGAATATGTTCGCTAAACACTATTCGAAATATTACATTCTTGCTCACAAGTTGCCGAAAGGTATTCAAGAAACAATCAAGTTACCGTCACAAGATGCATGTTTAATTGTCCAAATCATGAAGAGGCGTGAGAGGTTTTGCACCTACTTTACATCTCATGAACAGAATCAATAAAACCGAGTCTGCTATTTATTCTCTTGTTTGTTGTCGTGTTTGTTGCTTCAAAGGGATCCCCTTTTCAGTATTTATTTAAATTTGCGCTAGCCTTTGTTTAGTGCTCTGTGGCGGCTGTAAAATGTCGCTCCGACTACAAATCGATAGTGTTATTACTTACTGTTCCTTTGGGACCATCAAGCCTAACTTTGTAGCTTTAATGTATAACACCTCTTAAGGCGGTGCTAGTGGGCGTGAGAGGTGTTGCACTTTATATTACCTCTCATGAACTGACTCAATAAAATACAGTCTATTACCTGTCTCTCTTGTTTGTGTTTGTTGCGTCCAAGGAACCCCTTTTCAACATGTATTCATATACGATAAGTCTTTAGCGCTCGACTTTTTGCAGAAAAAGCAAGATAGTCTATTCGTCCCGGCGTCGGCGTTTTCGTAAGCTTTAGTTAACCTATCTTGTTAAGCTCATATCTGACAAACCGCCTGCCAGAATTCAATAAAACGTCATACATGGTTCAGTATAGATAGAAAACATGTCATGCGGAAGTCACATAACTATGCAACCTATTTTGACAAAAGTATGCCCTTTTTTGTACTAAGTTAATTATTGGTTAACCTTTTTCGGTAAAATCATAACGTAGAAGCTGATTGACATGAACTTAACATGTATTCACTGTCATTAGAGGAATTCGTACACACAAGTGCCATAACTCCTTTATACATTTAACAGAATTATGCCCCTTTTTCAACTTATTTGCGCAATAAATAGACATGCTGCTATCCGACAGCTCTTGTTAATCAAGATCTCTGTGTAAGAAATTCACACTAATTAAGTAATTGGAGAATTTGATTTGTGTCGAGAATAACCAAATATTCCTCGTAGATTCGAATTTATTTAAACACCTCAATTATCGCTTACGGGTAAAGTGTAACAAGAAAGGAAGCAAAACCAGCAACAACTATTTTTTAAAACATAATCAACACATTTATTCAAATACTACAATGAAATAGCAGAAAATACATAAAATGGATCCAGGGTTTATTTAAAATCCGATATACGAAGAAAGTCCAAATATTATTGGCAAGTGTCCCTTTAATAAAATTGTCAAGTGTCACTTCAGTACAATTTGACTTCAAGTCTTTCCTGGTTTATTTTTTCACAATAGTCCGAATAATCAAATGTCCTTTTTATTATATATGAGAACAATACTTTTTATCCTCTCACAATATATTTTTAATTTACACTAATATTTTCAGGTTATACTAAATTCTCAATCCAAATAATGAACCAGATACACAACTCTAATACTGAACCAAACAGCAACCCTGAAAGGCTGTATTTATACTGTCATAGAATGCCATAGAGCATTTAGAATATTCTAATAAGATAAACACGTTATTTTTAAATAACTTACCAGTCATATGAGGCCTCATAGAAGGCCATAGAAGCTTGATAATATTCCAACAACCTTGAATGAGTCATATAATGTATCAACATTTTATTTACTCATCCGGAAACGTCCATGTTACTAATTATAACTGAATGGCCTTGATGACACAATGACATGTTTACGCTATATTATTGATTAATTAGGAATGATTTCTTACCATATGTAAACCATTAATGTTGACGTGTATGTATTTATTTTCTGTATATTGTACGCTATTACAAAGAAATATAAAAAGATCGGACAGGGAAAGTAGCATTCAAGGAGGACAGTCAACCACAAAACACAGAAACAAACACGCAAACAGACAAACAAGAAGGCAAAAGTAATAAAAGCAAACGACATCACACACAGAAAAGGGTTGACAATAGGGCTACCGCATTTGAACGGTCAGTGGCAAAGTAGGCCACTGGGGGGTTTAAACCGGTTATAGGGTGCACCAAACCTCACACTTACCCTACTGTCATCCCATTAAAACAGGACAGTGTAAATATAGAAATCCCCGCCATGATCTAATACAAGTTCACTTGAATACATTTCCAATTACAATGTTATATTTAACTTTGATTATCTTTCAGAACACAGTATAATCCCCTCCTGCTTTAGCTGCTCATGCTGCATCGATGGAATCTGTACACAAGGTGAAGATGGTCAACAGTGTGACCATGGATGTATTGACGGATACTGGGGGGACAAATGTTGGTATGACTGCCCGGCATGTTCAAGCTGTTACAGAACATTCGGTACATGCTATGGTCGTGATTGTGCAGAGGGGTATTACGGGATTTCTTGCGAAAACAAATGTCCATCGAACTGTGCCAATTGTTCTTCGTCTAGCAACTGTACCTTATGTAAGGACGGCAGCTACAGGGGTAGATATAAGGATCTACGACATTTGGCGTATTACGATGACTGTCGTTACAGCTGCCGCGAGAACTGCACATCATGCAGTGGTTACAACAATTGCGTAAAATGTAATGACGGTTTATACATGGGTAGATATAAAGACATATTAAGCGAGGACTATTATTATGACTGTCGATTCAACTGCCGTGAGAATTGTACTTCTTGTAGTAGTTACAACAATTGCGCATCCTGTGTGCCTGGTCATTATGGAAGTCGTTCGTCGGTCTGTCAATATGTCTGTCCGAATTGCAAAAACGGTACGTGTGACATAAATAATGGTTATTGTAATGAAGGCTGTAAAGACGGATACGTAGGCAACAAATGTGACCAGTGTGAATCCGGCAAATACGGGACAGAGTGCAACTATGACTGTAGTGTCACATGCTCACAAAGCTCGTGTAATATATCAGACGGGGCGTGTATTGGTGACTGTAAATCTGGCTACAGTGGCATCACCTGCTCTGACGGTAAGTAACACATTTTGGAGAAAAACAAATATTACTACAAAATTATTCTGTAATTCAACAATTAAAAACAAATTGATGCCCCTGTTCAGTATTTATTATTATAAAACATATGGCATCTAGTTTTGTCAATCCTTCATTTTGGCTTTCTAGGCTATTGTTGTTTTTTTTGTATTATATTTACACGAGCATATTTGTGTTTTACTTATATTGCCTATTGATGCTGCCTTGTTGGTAAGAGATTAGATCATGGCGGGGATTTCTTTATTTACACTGTCCTGTTTTAATGGGATGACAGTAGGGTAAGTGTGAGGTTTGGTGCACCCTAGAACCGGTTTAAACCCCCAGTGGTCTACTTTGCCACTGACCGTTCCAAGGCAGTAGCCCTATTGTCAACCCTTTTGTGTTTGTGATGTCATTTGCATTTAATATTGCTTTTGCCTTCTTGTTTGTCTGTTTGCGTGTTTGTTTCTGTGTTTCGTGGTTGACTGTCCTCCTTGAATGCTACTTTCCCTGTCCGATCTTTTTGTATTTCTTTGTATACATGACATATTGACTTTATTTTTGTTGTGACCACTGTGCTTAAATTATTGAATCGCAAAACATTATAATATATTGCATTTCATATGCTTACCTTCTGGACAACCATTTTCGAGGGAAATGCGGATCAATTGGTTAATTTTTATTTTGTTCTGTTTTATATTAAGAATTTTGTTTTGAATGTGTGTTTGTGTTAACTGTGTTCTATGAGTGCTACCTTTCCTGTTCGGTCTTTTAGCGTTTGTTTAGTGCTGTGTGGCGGTCGTAAAAAGTCGTCCCGACTACCAATTAATAGTGTTATTACTTACTGGTCCTTTGTGATCATCAAACCCAATCTGTGTGCTTTAAAGTAGAATATCGCTTAAGCCGGTGCTAGGAGACGTGAGGGATGTTGCATCTTATAATTATCTCTCATGAACAGACTCAATAAAACCGAGTCTGCTACTTTTCTCTCTTGTCTGTGTTTATTGCTTCCTGCAGTATGTATTGACATTCACACTAGCGTTTGTTTAGTGCTATGTGGCGGCCGTAAAACATCGCCCGACTACAGTTCAGTAGTGTTATTATTTACTGGTCCTTTGGGATCATCAAGCTCATTCTGTGTTGCTTTAAAGTAGAATATCGCTTAAGCCTGTGCTAGAAGGCGTGAGAGGTGTTTCGTCTAATAATTACCTCTCATGAACAGACTCAATAAAACCGAGTCTGCTACTTTTCTCTCTTGTTTGTGTATGTTACTTCAAAGGGATCACATTTTTTTGTATATATCTACTTTTATTTACTATGCGTTTTGCACTGATCTTGAAATATTCTCAACCAAACCTGTATCATGGTTGCAGATTTTTGTTATTGATTGAAATGCACAAGTAGATGTAAGAATCGAACAGGAAAATGACGACAGTCAGCCACAGCACAAACAGAAACAAAGACTTTAAACTTTAAAGATGCATAAAAGGCAAGATAAGACATCACAAACACAAAAT
This sequence comes from Cyrtodaria siliqua, assembly GCA_037043455.1. Classification (NCBI taxonomy): domain Eukaryota; kingdom Metazoa; phylum Mollusca; class Bivalvia; order Adapedonta; family Hiatellidae; genus Cyrtodaria; species Cyrtodaria siliqua. Next base: position 27,769 of record JAWPHD010015401.1, on the reverse strand, counting down.
GGTCCACAATAGGGCGACCGCCTTGGAACGGTCAGTGGTCAGTGGCAAAAAAGACTGCTGGGGGTTTAAGCCAGGTTCAAGGGTGCACAAAACCCCACTCTTACCCTATTGTCATTCCAATAAATAGGACAGTGTAAATAAAGATATCATCGACAGGTTATAGTTGCTAACAAACAAGGCAGCATTAATAGGCAATATAAGCAAAACACATAAATGAGCATGCATATATAATATAAAAAATACGAAAGCCTAGAAAGCCAGAAAGTAAGTACTCAGTGACTTGGAAGAAGCCAGAGAACAAACCGTTGTGGGTAAGACAAAAACAGTGGATATAAAATATCGAACAGGAAACGTACCAAGAATAAGACAAGACTTTTTTAAAGACAAACATCAAACGCTACCGTCTTATAAGGATTTAGGTAGACGTCATCATAGGGTTCACAATCTATCCGGTCATGGCACAATTAAAGAGGGAAGCATAGCGGGTCAACCACTAAACATGCAGTGCGTTGTAAAATGATAGGGTCATAACCTCTTAAATAAACTTTTAGCAAGTTTAATAACGATGAAAATGATTATGACCAAGAATCTTACGAAGTCTGTATATTACATCAACATAGCAGTCAGGCTGAGATAGTCTTGTCGCAGAAGAGTTCTTAAATTATTTTTATATGGTAGATCATGCTTACGATATAAGTAACATTTTGCAAATGTTTTTCGGAGTTTATGGTACCGGTAGCCCTGCTGGAGTAGTTTTTTAGTTATACAAATATTACGAATACTAAAGTCCTCAACACGACTTCAAGCTCTAGAGAATCCAATAAGTTGAGAAACATAGACCCCATATGAAGTAGCTCGTGGAACGTCCCCATCTAAATGGGTTAATGGATATACATAACAATATCAAAATTAAAATCATTTCTCTTGTCATAGATTTTACTAATTATTTCGCCATTTTCAATAGAGAGATGTAAATCAAGAACAAAGGCCATAGTATCATAAATGTGAGCTTAATTGAAATTCTTTAGGATAAGTATTATTAACCATAGTAGAAAAGAAAGGATTATCAATGTCCAATATGTCATCCAAATACCGAAAGATGTCATTAAAGTCTTCAATTACATATGCCTGGGTATCGGATGAAAGACTGAACATGAAATCTCTTGCATATCAATACAAGAAGAAATCTGCGACAAGAGGTGCACAGTTCGTACCCAGGGGGATACCAACAATTTGTCTATAAACTGTAGTTCCATTACTGACGAAAATAGTATCTTATTGGAAAATGAGTGCTTCACAAACTTATTGCCAAGTCAACATAGTGTAATGATTAAACTGACGTTAGTGAAAACAAACGATTTAATATTAGTACAGGCCACAAAATATTCCCTACTGAAAGTGTTTTAAATAAGAGCAATAAGGTTGTATATGGTATAGAGAAATCATAAGTACTTATACATGTAAAGAAATATAAAAGGATCGGACAGGGAAAGTAGCATTCAAGGAGGACAGTCAACCACAAAACACAGAAACAAACAGATGAAACTTGTGTTACGAGTAATATGTAACAAGAAAGGAAGCCAACCCAGCCACTCAAAAATATAATTAACACATTTATTTAAATAAAATATTCACTTACAGAATACACAAATCCAGATTTTCATTAATAACCATCTTTTTAAGTCCAAATAAAATTATCCAATGTTGCTTTAATTCACATTAGCAAGTGTCTCTTCAATCGGAAACAGTAAGTGTCTCTTTAATCCAAAACAGTAATTGTCTCTGTAATCCAAAACAGTGAGTGTCTCTTTAATCCAAATCTCCAAGTTCACTGTTAATATGAATGAGCACAATAATACGTAAATCCTCTCACAATTATATTTTCTAAAAGCATCAAACTCTAAATTAACATTATTGTAGAATACTGAAATTGAGCTGACTTGAACTGCTCCCAGAGTTCGTTTATATAGTGCCCAAAGATTGTTCCAAAAGCTTCCCCACTTAAACAATGCAATGAAAATAGTCCAAATTTCATCATAAATGAATTTGAATAAAACAGTCACTTGACACTTGACCATTGCAAATGTTATCAAGAACGTTTTCTGAATGTTTAATACATCAAAATAAATTAATCCCAGAGTTTTCATAAAATTTTAGCACAATATTGTTTAACCTGATCTTTAACGGCAGTAAGACAAGAAGTTAAAGGTTTGTGGTGGTGAAGGCACTACAATTCGAAATAAAGCGGACTTTTTATGGATTTTTAAAGTAGTGCACCGAGTGATATGTATGGAAACAACATCATCACCAGTAGTTTAAACTGGAGTATACGACTTAGTGCTGCCGAGTTCCATAGATTAATCATTGACATAATGTAGGCGTCAAACAATAATTACATTATTAGCTGTTTTATCAGCAGGAACTAAAATTTATTATGAAATTCTTTAATTCCCGATTTTAAATTTGCAAGGATAATTTTTCAATTTCAATTGAAATTGTTATGAAGGACAAAAGCGTGTAATATATAAGGTAATATCAAATGTTTTGAACTGTTTCCAGTTTATCAATATTCAGTGCTAAAGTGGAATAGATCTATGAAAACATACCAATGTGAAACAGCCATCAGGAAATCGGGTTTAAACCCATAGCGACCTATTACAAAGCGACCCTTCCAAGGCTGTAAACCTAGTGTCAACCCTTATATGTTTGTGATGTCATATAACTTGAATTTTATTTATATTTGTAATTGTTGCTTGTTTCCATGCGTGTTTTTGGTTGACTGTGGTCCTTGAAAGCTGCACTTCTTCTTCGACTGTTATATCTACAATTCAAGCAATTTATCAAATTGGTAACGAAAACAAAACATATCCTCTCGACGTGTAATGAAATGTACTATCGTTATTTGTACGTTCTAACATACCTACAAATAATATCAAATTTCCGTTCTTGCTACACCAAATTATATCAGATAATATGTGATGTTTTACAGAGCACAGTATAAATACATCCTGCTCTCAATGCGCGTGTTGCATCGACGGAATCTGCACTCAAGGATATGATGGTAAAAATTGTGACCATGGATGTAACGACGGTCAATGGGGAGACAAATGTTGGTATGACTGCCCGGAATTATGTTCAAGGTGTGACAGAACGAACGGTAACTGCCTCAGTGACTATTGCGCAGATGGGTATTACGGTGAAACCTGCGATATCCGATATAACTGTTCATCAAACTGTACCACTTGCTCTTCGTTTAGTATCTGTAACAAATGTAAGGCAGGTTCCTACAACGGACAATATAATGACCTACCAAACTCAGATTATTATCAAGACTGTCGTCTCAGTTGCCGCAAGAAATGTACATCATGTAGTAGTTACAACAGGTGCTCCAAATGTAGGCCTGGTTATTATGGAAGTGTCTGTCAGTTTTTTTGTCAGAATTGCAAAAACGAAAGTTGCGACATAGGTAATGGATCGTGTAATGAAGGATGTAAAGCCGGATACGCAGGCTGCAAATGTGACCAGTGTGAGACCGGCAAGTATGGACCAGAGTGCAACTATAACTGCAGTGAAACGTGCACCCAAAATACGTGCAATAGATTAGATGGGGCCTGTATCGGTGGCTGTAAAGCTGGGTACAAAGGAATCACGTGCTCTGAAGGTAAGTAAATATTTTTTTGCATACTGTAGCTAAACAAGATTTGAAATATTTCACATATTAACAAATTAACAATATACATATAACAAAATGGACTAATTGAAAGAACAATAGTGTATTTGTTCAAAGCCCTCCATTCTTTTAATGAAGGATTTAAAGACGGATACACAGGCAACGCGAGCGACAAGTGTGATTCCGGCAAGTATGGAACAGAGTGCAACTATGACTGCAGTGTCACATGCTCACAAGGCACATGTAACAGACCAGATGGGGCGTGTGTTGGTGGCTGTAAAATTGATTACAAAGGCATCAAGTGCTCTGAAAAAGGTAATTCGCTGTTTCTCAATATAACCGTGCATCCATGTCGCCGTAGTTATACTTGTTAATAGTAATAGTAACAATAAAGTTCAGTGTACATTTGCAATGTAGTTATGTTGGGTAAGTCGGAACACTAACAGTTTGCTCCAAATATTAGAATTTATGTTTGTTATTAGGAGTCAAACACCTGAAAATATAATATACGTTACTGTCTTCAACAAATTTGACATTTTATAAGAAAATGACATAGACAATTCGTATAAATATATTGTATATACACATTATAAAATATGGAATAAGTGCTTTATCATGTTAAAATAAGTATAAACGTCGTACAGGAAATGCAGCTTTCACAGAACACAGAAAACCCCCGAAAAGGGCAAAAGAACAAACCTCAATGGCAATGTTTTTCCAAAGAATAAAGGCATAAGTCGTCACAAACGCAGCCGCCTTGGAACGGTCAGTGACAAAAAAAGAGGCCGCTGAGTGTTTAAAACAGGTTCTAGGGTGCATCAAACCTCACACTTACCCTACTGTCATCCCAATAAAACGAGACAGTGTAAATAAAGAAATCCCCGCCATGAAATATTCTCTAACCAATAAGGTAGCATTAATAGGCAATAATAATTATAAGTAAAACACAAAGATCCTCGTGTATATATAAATAAAAAACAATAGCCTAGAAAGCCACAAAAAAGGTACTCAATGACTTTAACTCACAAGTAAAACGTCTTTGAATATACAATTGTGCTGATAAAAAGCTCTGGGTATTGTTTAACCACTCATAGGACATGTTGTCTGCTTTTTAATTTAGTCTTTTGGCTGTTACTTGTGATACGCAGGCGTCATAACCGCTGCTCCTTACTAAATTCCTTTTTGTTTATTTCGCTCTTCGGAGCATACAATTTTATTAGATCCTGGGACCGTATGCCGCTGGATATAGGGGATGAAATAAAGATAAAAAATATTGCTATATCCACCGCCATATGCTTGCCATCTTCGGGATGGTTACAATTCTGTACTGTTGATTTTTATTAATATTGAGTTCTGCTCAATCCGGGGCTAGAGAACGTGAGCGGTAGCTAGCATATTTCACTACCGCTGATGAACAGTCTCAATCAAACCGAGACTGCAATATGTCGTATGTGTCGTGCTCGGCCATTTCCAAAGGTCCATTATCATACTCTTGTTTCAGAGATGTTGCCAAAGTGAATGAAAGAGTAAGAGTAGCATAGACTACATATTCTAGCTTATTGTATGGGGATATAAACTTCGGAAATTAAAGGGGTCTGACGGATTCCTAGTCGCAGAAATGTTTTAGGTTGGTGCTGTACTTTTCCAGCAGGTTGTCGTTGCGGCGTTACAACTTTGAGACAGATCTACGTTGTTTATGATAACGAAAACTTTGCTGAAAGGCTTACTTGTAATGACTTGATTTCGATAATTGAAATCCTTAACATCGTTGCATGACCTAGCAAAACGAATTTTGTACCAGATATAAACTCCATATTAAGTAGAACGCGGTACGTCCCCATCTAAAGTTAGCTCAGCTGCAAATGTTCGTGAAATAGGCTAATAGGATAAAAATTGTCAATGCATTTTAAGAATGAAACATACGTTACTGTTTACGTTCCATGAATATTCAGAAAACAATGGTGTGCTCGTATAACCTGTTTTACTAACCTAATCACAGACACAAGTAGTTTGCCGGTTCTCAAACTAAAATATAACATAAATGATCAAACCTACGTTACCTTGCACTGAATGCAATTACACTGGTATATACATAGACCATCAAAAGAGGTACATAATGAGAAACAATACATTACTATTTGAACACATAAAAATATAGCAGAAATTAAGTATTTCATGAACATTTAGAAGAGTATATATATATATGACATAAGTGATCACATTTACTTTGAAAAGACTGGTCTGCAGTCTAATATGTAGCATATACATACATTTTACTTAATGAAACATACGTTACTAATGACATATTCAAGCTTATACGTTTAATAGGTGCATTTTATCATCATGCTCTACAGTTATTATGTTTAAGGGCTAGAGGCAGGTTTAATTTCTACAGTTCAAATAATGTTAAGTAATCATGTCCTTTACCCCGTTTTCCCCTTGATGCTCTGACTTCAGACACACGTCATCGAGTACATATGAGATTAGCTTCTTAGGTTTAACTTATTTTCTTATATATTATATACATCAACATTTCTGTGTTTTTTTCTTATAACAACTATCTACGCTTTCTCAAATGTAAGGGGTTAACAGTTAATTTTTATTTACACTGTCCTGTTGATTACGGATGATGACAGGGTAAGAGTGAGGATTGGTGCACCCTTGAACCGGTTTAAACTCCCCGGTGGTCCCGTTTGCCACTGACCGTTCCAATGCGGTAACCCTGTTGTCAGCTCTTATATGTTGTGGATGTGCTTTTTTGAATATGTTTGTAATCACCTTTGCGTTGTAATTCTTCATTCTGTGAATGCTACACTTCCTGTTGGACTTACAACCTTTTCGTTCTATACTTATACCGGATTTCTCTTTGTATTCGTACTCCTGATTATTTGATGGGAGGAATGGGGTTTGGATTAATATGTTCAGATATGATTATATGAATACTTTCTTTGTTCCTTTTCTGTCAAAAAAGGAAAGTGTATTAATGTATTAATGATGTTTGTCGGTCTTTGTAATTCAGTATAATCAAATTCAGTATACACGAAAACCTCACACGTATCAGTGTACCATACGTTACAAAATATGCTGATATTCTTGCCTTTAGGTATATCTTTATTCTTCCATTGTTTGTATTAATTAATTATTTTGAAAAAGAAAAATTGTGCAATTTGAAATGTTTGTGTATTTTGTGTTTTAAATTGTTTCAATTAATTTTAATGCAAACATGTTCAAACACTGCGTGTTGTTATTTTTTCTTATTTACATGCTATGAGTTGTATTCACACTGGTTTATTGTTGGGGTCACACAATATAAGAAAACCAAAATAATATGTAGATTTCACTTAGTTCTTTAAAAAAAAAACTTTCTTAATCAACACAATTGATGTGTAACGTATGTTGCACAGAAACATATCCCATACTATATTCAGCGACTAAACGCCACGCAAAATGATAATTATCAATTCAATGTTTTGACAATTTCAAACTATATTTCCTTCGTTTTACTGAGAAACAGCGAGTTATTAATCTTTGGAATATTTCTGATTAACAGTTGAAATACCTTAGACAATTTCTAAAATACGCTAGTAACTATGGTACATGTAACTATATGTGCTTGACCTCTTACACAACATTTTTTCTAATTGTTATGGCATGTTCAGTATCAAAGTTTTAGCTTAATTTTAGGCTTGTTTAATCTACTTATTAAGAGTTGTGCTTTGACTTATTTAATTGGCAGACGTTTAAATATTTTAACTTCTTACTAATGTTTTCGGATCTTTAGTCTTATTGTTCATTTAGCAGCTCCAGACTATTTTCTTTTTGCCAACATTTCGGATATCATAGCAGCATTCCTCGATCTTCATCTCTCGATTTCAAATGATTGCATACGTACTTCTATCTTTGATAAGACAGATGCCTTTAGTTTTGACATCGTTAACTATCCACATATGGATGGGAACGTCTCGTGCTATATCATACGGGGTTTATATCTCTCAGCTAATTCCTTTTGCTAGCGCATGCAGCGAGATAAAATATTTCAATTATAGAAATCAGGTTATTATAAGTAAACTTCTTCAGCAAGGTTTTCGTAGATCTTTCTCGAAGTTCTATCGCCGCAACGAAGGCCTGCTAGAGAAGTGCAACACCAACCTAAATAACTTTTCTGCGGCGAGAAATATCACAACCTTTATTCTATGTAGATGTGATCTATATACTTCGGAAATTAAAGGGGTCTGACTGATGTCCTGACCACTTTACACAATTAATCAGGAAAATCGTCAGAAAGGATACGACCCTTTTATATTACAACGCACTTCATGCTTGATGATTGACCCCTCTACAGTCAGTCACTACACTTCACTTTTCTCTTGTGCGATGACTGGACAATCTCGTGGGAATCTCGTGGGACTCCATGAGTGCACCTTCTGAAAACCTAAAACGGGAAGTCGGTGCATGAACTGTTGTCGCTCGGGTTTTCTGGTCTACCCTCTTTGTTTATGGTACAGTGCGGATCTATGGTGACACTGCCTTTGGGTGCTGTGATCTCTATAGGAGCATTCTCTCGGCTTGTTATTACCTAGTACTACGTAAAATATACTAATTAGTACTACTTATGGTGAACTATGGACCCGAATGATGACGTCTACCTAAATCCTGAAAAGGAAGTTAAGAGTTTCCGTAATGTAACGTTTAATGATTGTTTTAATTCTAAGAGGTTTATTATCTTGTTGCTTTGGCTCCTGCCAAGTCATTGAGTACTTGTTTAGTGACTTATTCACATTAAACGAAATTCCATTATGTTTATTTCGTTCTTCGGGGCATTTAATTTTATTAGATACTGGGACCATACGCCGTACGACATGGGGAAGAAAGATACTCCGTGTCCACCGCCATATGCATGCCATCTTCGGGATAGTTAAAATTTTGTACTATTGATTTTATTAATATTGAGTTCTGCTCAACCCGGGGCTAGAGGGCGTGAGTGGTAGCTAACATATTTCTCTACCGCTCATGAACAGTCTCAGTCAAACCGAGACTGCAATATTTCGTATGTGTCGTTTTCGGCCGTTTCCAAAGGTCCATTATCATACTCTTTTTTAGGCTTTTGTTTAAGACTGATATATGCAAAATCAATTTTGTGTTATATGTATATGGCCTATTAGTGCTGCTTTGGCTCCTGCCAAGTCAATGAGTACTTTTTTTGTGACTTAGGCTTTTGTTTTATATTCATATATATACAAAAGTATTTTTGTGTTAGTACTGCTTAGTATGTTAGAGGAAACAGTCTGGGAGAGATTTAGTTACACTGTCGCATTTAATTGGAATGACAATAAGGTAAGACTGAGGTTTAGTACATACTAGAGCTTGGTTTGTGGTGTCGCATACTTTGCTTGTAAAAGTGTTTTTGGTTTTCTGTGAAGTCTACATTTCCTGTTCGACCTTTATGCCAATATATACTGTATGTTGTCGATGTTTATATATATGCTTCCGAATACGAACCGCTAGATTAATCATCATCATTTTGTTATTTTAAAAATCGAATTCACTTAGCAGTTACATGATTAACTAAACAGGAACATAGGGCTAGTTGTTTAAAAGTAGCATAAGCATATATATATATATATATTGTATCTGTACTCACTACAAAAATCATTTACTTAGCTACTTATAGGGTCATATTCCTAGCAGTTGTACATATCATTTATCAAGGCGTACTTAGATGACAAAACAAGAATTTATACTATAAATGATGTATATAAATCAGGGGCATCCGTGGTCGAGTGGTTAGAGTCACTCACTTGAATTTTTATATCTATATTTGAAATCACTTGCCCCTCACCGCTGTAGGTTCAATCCCACGAGGGGCCTATGAATCTTTATGTGAGGAAGCTACCCAGCTGGCTTGAGGAACGTCGGTGGTTCTACCCAGGTGCCCGCCCGTACATGAAAATTGCCCGCAGGGGCACCTGTGGTCTTCCTGCACGAGTGGAAGCTGGAAAGTCGACATATGACCTTAGCTGTTAGTGCGACTATAAAATCTAATTCAAATCAAAATATATAAATAAAATACTAGTTGAGACAATCTTTTTAAGAACAAGGTATTCATTAACACTTATAAAAATGTGGGTCCTAGCTTAGCATATATGCATATTGAATATGCAACATATTATAAAGGTTTTATTCGTATTTGGGTTGAACCAAAGAATGTGTATAGCTCGACTAATTTACATTACAACATAGAGTATGAAGGGATAAATATGGAAATCGCAAAACACGATAAACACAAAACATACTGCTGTATCGGTTTGATTTAGAATGTTAATGAGGGCTGGTGCAAAATGCTTACTGTTAACGCCCTCCAGCACTGGGGTGAGTATAAGTCATAATGTTTTAAGGTGGCTGAAATAAATTCACATTATTAAGATCCCATACGGTACTTTGATTGATTGATTGATTGATTGATTGATTAATTGATTGATTGAATGATTGATTGATTAATTGATTGATTGGATTAATTGATTGATTGATTGATTGATTGATTGATTGATTGATTGATTGATTGATTGATTGATTGATTGATTGATTGATTGATTGATTGATTGATTGATTGATTGATTGATTGATTGATTGATTTACAGAAGAAACCAATGACTATGGGCACATTTATGCCGGTGTCGGTGGTGCTGTTGGGGTGCTGGTTGGTATATTGGTTGGTGCAGTCTGTGTAATTGTCGCAGTGAAATATATACGGTAAGTATTGCAAAAAAGTCATATAATTACGGAATAAATAAGAAATAATAAAAGCATATCATTAGAAGTTTCTGAATTCAGTAAAACAATAACTACTGAAAGGGAATCCCTCGGAGGTAAAAAAATCCAAAAAATGATAGAAAAGCAGCAGACTCGGTAACCTTAAATTCACCAGTTTTTGTTTCGTGTATTGTCCTTGCCATCATATGTTTTGTGTATTTTCCTTGCCATTGTATGTTTTGTGTATTATCCTTGCCATTGTATGTTTTGTGTATTGTCCTTGCCATTTTATATGTTATTTGCTCTTAGTTTGCGGTACAGGGCGAACCTACATTGCCATTAGGTTTGGGTTTGGGGTTTCTATAGGACCGTTTTTCTCATTTTTATTGAGTCTGTTCATGAGAGGTAATATAAGGTGCAATACCTCTCTTCGTTTATGGTATAGTGCAGATCTGCAGTGACATTACGTTTGGGTGCTATGATTTCTATAGGACTATTCTTTTCCTTTTAGACCGTAGAGTTATAGAAGCGTTTTTGTTCGTAGGTTAAGTAAAAACCTCCTTAGATGAAGGGTTAATAACCCAAAATGTTGGGGTGTGTGCATGTCCGTCTGTCTGTCTATGCGTCAACAATGGTTTAACGACATCTCCTCATAAACTGTTTGGTCAGTTGTGATCAAAACTGCAAATGAATGAACCTTACAAAGTTGTAAAACTTATGTCATCCAATTTGGACATCGTTTCTGTAAATAGTAGAAACCTTTAAAATCTTATTCTCAGTAACCTCTAAACGTAAAGTGATCGGCAAAAATTAGATTAGGATAGTTGTACAAATTAAGTCTCCAATTTGAATATAGACAGGTCTCAAGAGTGCTTTACATAGACCCAATAAAAACGAGTCTGCTACTTTATTCTCTAGGTTGTGTGTGTTGCTCCCAGAGGATCTTCATTATCTGTATGTATTAACATTCACACTAGAGTTCGTTTAGTGCAGTGTTGCGGCTGTAAAACGCCTTTGAAATAGAATACCGGCGCTAGTGGGGTACCTCTCAGAAACAGATTCAATAACACAGAGTCTGATACTTTGTTCTCTTGGTTGTGTTTGATGCTTCCAAGGAATCTTATTACTGTTTATTACATAGAGAAAATGAAAAAGCATAGCGCCTAATTATAATGGCACCGAAGGCAAGTACAGTTGCAAACTCACTGGCACTTGAGCAGCCGAAAATATTACCGAAAACATAGAGAAAAGATACGATACCCACACCCCTAATATCTATATAGTACATGGTGCGTATCTTTGTTGACATCATGTTGACCAACCTCGTTTCGAAGTCTGTATCTTTGTCAAATTACCGAATTGATTCAAACCCTTTATCAAACCCTTTACACCGTTCGTTAGGTCTGATTCCCATTTATCACACTAAATTTATAGTTCGTACGAAAACGCACTCTGTGCGGAGAAATTTAAATAAAGTCGCCGATTCCTATCATTACAATATTTCCAACTGATGTTTACTTCCGGTTGTACTCAAGAAAGTGATCCGATTGGATGATATTTTAACGGTCAAAACATACGTAATCAGAAACCGAAAATCGTCCAATCGGGTCACTTGTTTGAGTACAACCGGAAGTAAACATCAGTAGGAAATATTACTTGGAGTCAACAAAGATTGCACCATGTGCCATACAGATAATAGTGGGTGTATCGTTGTTGTTTTTTTATTACATTTGCGGCTCAATGCCAGTGCATCTTCTCAGAAACTACAAAAGGACATGTCTGCTATGCATAATAAATACGGATAGGGAGAAAAGCTTATGGTCCTCTACCAACGACCAGACTGCAAATCGTTAGTGTTTTACTTGCTGGTCCTTTGGGATTCACAAGCCCAGTATGTCTGTCTTTAAAGCTATTTAGTTGTTTTTTTATAAAGGCGCCGCGCCATGTCCTACTGTTAAGACTGCCTTAATTCCAATCGCTCTGTATTGCACCCTGCGCAATAAATAAAATAATAAACATAACACAAATGGGAGATAAAAACATCAACATCGTATAAAGCTATGCCAAATTGTTTATCATGTAATGGAAAATCCCCAACGTTATTATCACCGTAAACATTTTGGTGACATTTTCGGTTTCATTGTAAGACAAATATATATATTTTAAGACCGATAATCAGTCATTTGCTGCGCCTGTTTGTTGTGAACAGATCAACGGAGACATACATGTGTATCCAAAAGTCGAAAAGGAAATAAACCACAGTCAAGCAAAACATACATTATGGTGCAGGTTTATTAAAGGGTAATTAACAACATGCGGCAATGAGACAACTTATTACTCGATTCGATTGATTTCTTCTTTTATCAATATTTTTATTAGGCTTAACGCGTAGTATGCACAGTTTAATTCTTGGTTTTCGAGACTTTTGGAAATCGTATATTCATAGTCTGAGAGATCCAGTCCCAGTTGGTCCCCTTGTTTTATTTTAGTAACAATTAATGGTAGTGTACATAACCTGTTCTGGTATTATGTGTCATCCGGCATGCAACTAAAACCACATACTAGTTATATCTGGGTTGCAATGAGCGTCTTCATATGGCAAGTTTGTATGTGTATAGATTCTAGATTTATTGTAACTAAGAAATATAAAAAGATCGGACAACACATATTTTACATAATATAATTAACTTTTACCTAAAGATATTCTAATTTAATGAATAAAACCATTTGTTCTGCAATGACATTATTTTATTATTACTCTTAAACAGCTATAGACATTTTCAGCTCAGCTTTAAACATATTCAGATTAGATTTAAACCTATTTTGTTTAGCTTTAAACATATTCAGATTAGCTTTAAACATATTCATTTTGGCTTTAAACCTATTCATTTCTTTTTTATACATAAACAGGTATAAGAAGAGGACGAAATCAGCAATTCCTTCCCAGCATGCTGATGATGGTATGATTTGAGACTTTTTTAAACAGCATTATCAGACTTTTCGATTTGAATATAAACTTTTGCATATAAAACGTAAATTCATAACTAGGATAAATATAATTCTCTTACATATCTACCTGTACATATATCCATGTATACAAGAGTCGCGATAGCCCTTGTATATCGCCTATTCAAACCCATTTTTTTCACAATAATCAATATAAGATATTAATCTACTCTTTGTATATCTGCCTTGAAGCGTTTTTAAAGTCCTCGAGTATATAAACTATGTATATTATACGAGTCTACACTTTGACTTTGTTTATTAATCATTCGTTGTCTCAATGGTCAGTCCTTTAGATACATTTCTTAACATACCTTTTATTTGTGTGTTTATTTCTAATGTTTGAGCGTCTTGTGTGTCACTCTAAGGACTGCTTTACAATTCTAGATTTTTATTTTTACATTTATATATACGTGATTTTCTTCTTGTTTTCCTTGTATTACATGTTAATGCAGCCTTGTTTGTTAGAGAATATAGCCAGCGGGGATTTACATATACATGGTCATCTTCGTGTTCTACTTGTATCACATGTTAATGATGCCTTGTTTGTTAGAGAATATAGCCAGGAGGGGATTACATATACATAGTCATCTACGTGTTATAATTGTATTACATGTTAACGCAGCCTTGTTTGTTAGAGAATATAGCCAGGAGGGGATTACATATACATGATCATCTACGTGTTATAATTGTATCAATGTTAACGCAGCCTTGTTTGTTAGAGAATATAGCCAGGAGGGGATTACATATACATGATCATCTACGTGTTCTACTTGTATTACATGTTAACGCCGCCTTGTTTGTTAGAGAATATAGCCAGAATGGGATCACATATACATGATCATCTACGTGTTCTACTTGTATTGCATGTTGACGCTGCCTTGTTTGTTAGAGAATATAGCCAGGAGGGGATTACATATTCATGGTCATCTTCGTGTTATACTTGTATTACATGTTGACGTTGCCTTGTTTGTTAGGGAATATAGCCACGTGGGAATTTACATATACATTGTCATCTTCGTGTTCTACTTGTATCACATGTTAATGATGCCTTGTTTGTTAGAGAATATAGCCAGGAGGGGATTACATATACATAGTCATCTACGTGTTATAATTGTATTACATGTTAACGCAGCCTTGTTTGTTAGAGAATATAGCCAGGAGGGGATTACATATACATGATCATCTACGTGTTATAATTGTATCAATGTTAACGCAGCCTTGTTTGTTAGAGAATATAGCCAGGAGGGGATTACATATACATGATCATCTACGTGTTCTACTTGTATTACATGTTAACGCCGCCTTGTTTGTTAGAGAATATAGCCAGAATGGGATTACATATACATGATCATCTACGTGTTCTACTTGTATTGCATGTTGACGCTGCCTTGTTTGTTAGAGAATATAGCCAGGAGGGGATTACATATTCATGGTCATCTACGTGTTATACTTGTATTACATGTTAACGCCGCCTTGTTTGTTAGAGAATATAGCCAGAATGGGATTACATATACATGATCATCTACGTGTTCTACTTGTATTACATGTTAATGATGCCTTGTTTGTTAGAGAATATAGCCAGGAAGGGATTACATATACATGGTCTTCTACGTGTTCTAATTGTATTACATGTTAATGATGCCTTGTTTGTTAGAGAATATAGCCAGGAGGGGATTTCATATACATGGTCATCTACGTGTTATAATTGTATTACATGTTAACGCCGCCTTGTTTGTTAGAGAATATAGCCAGAATGGGATTACATATACATGATCATCTACGTGTTCTACTTGTATTACATGTTAATGATGCCTTGTTTGTTAGAGAATATAGCCAGGAAGGGATTACATATACATGGTCTTCTACGTGTTCTAATTGTATTACATGTTAATGATGCCTTGTTTGTTAGAGAATATAGCCAGGAGGGGATTTCATATACATGGTCATCTACGTGTTATAATTGTATTACATGTTAACGCAGCCTTGTTTGTTAGAGAATATAGCCAGGAGGGGATTACATATACATTGTCATCTACGTGTTTTACTTGTATTACATGTTGACGCTGCCTTGTTTGTTAGAGAATATAGCCAGGCGGGGATTATATTTACATTGACATCTACGTGTTTTACTTGTATTACATGTTAATGCCGCCTTGTTTGTTAGAGAATATAGCCATGTGGGGATTACATATACATGTTCATCTATGAGTTTTACTTGTATTACATGTTGACGCAGCCTCGTTTGTTAGAGAATATAGCCAGGCGAAGATTATATTATACATGGTCATCTACGTGTTCTACTTGATCTGCATGTTGACGCTTCCTTGTTTGTTAGAGAATATAGCCAGGCGGGGATAACATATACACGGAGATGATATGAAAACGCAACACGGGAATTTCCGCTATATATTGTATGTACAATATGCTGCTTTTAATCGAATGGTACATGGCTACGTAAGACCTTTCCTTTTGGAAAAAAATACTAAAACAACAAATAATACAGCAAATAGTATTCCTTCAAAGTTTCATTTTTGACAGAGTACGCGTTTGGCGCAATCATGTGAGCAAACTTAGGATGCAACATTTTGCAAACTATTTGCGTTAAATACAGTACTGGACTAGCTCAGTTTTTCAAAGAGCAACTTCAACATTTATGAAGTTCTTGTTACAAGGTGTTGTGTGATTAAAACGTCTACAACATCACAGTTGTGCCCTTTCTTTAATTAACTGCAACTTTTTTTTTACAAAACATCTTGGGGTTTCTTTGGAATATTATGTGCAATTAAGTGTGCAGTATATACAATATATAGCGGAAATTCCCGTGTTGCGTTTTCATATCACTTGAGTGTACATGGTCATCTACGTGTTCTACTTGTATTGCATGTGGACGCTGCCTTGTTTGTTAGAGAATATAGCCAGGAGGGGATTACATATACATTGTCATCTGCGTGTTCTGATTGTATTACATGTTGACGCTGCCTTGTTTGTTAGGGAATATACCCAGGCGGGGATTACATATACATGGTCATCTACGAGTTCTACTTGTATATCATGGCGGGGATTTCTTTATTTACACTGTCCTATTTTAATGGGATGACAGTAGGGTAAGTGTGAGGTTTGGTGCACCCTACAATCGGTTTAAACCCCCAGTGGCCTACTTTGCCACTGACCGTTCCAAGGCGGTAGCCCTATTGTCAACCCTTTTGTGTTTGTGATGTCGTTTGTATTTATTATTACTTTTGCCTTCTTGTTTGTCTGTTTGCGTGTTTGCTTCTGCGTTTTGTGGTTGACTGTCCTCCTTGAATGCTACTTTCCCTGTGCGATCTTTTTATATTTCTTTGTATTGCATGTTAACGCAGCCTTGTTTGTTAGAGAATATAGCCAGGCGGGGATTTACATATACATAGTCATCTACGTGTTCTAATTGTATTACATGTTAATGCTGCCTTGTTTGTTAGAGAATATAGCCAGGAGGGGATTACATATACATAGTCATCTACGTGTTGTACTTGTATTACATGTTAATGATGCCTTGTTTGTTAGAGAATATAGCCAGGAGAGGATGACATATAAATGATCATCTACGTGTTCTACTTGTATTACATGTTAATGCTGCGTTGTTTGTTAGAGAATAGAGCCAGGCAGGGATTACATATACATGGTCATCTACGTGTTCCACTTGTATTACATGTTAACGCCGCCTTGTTTGTTAGAGAATATAGCCAAGAGGGGATTACATATACATGGTCATCTACGTGTTCTACTTGTATTACATGTTGACGCTGCGTTGTTTGTTAGAGAATAGAGCCAGGCAGGGATTACATATACATGGTCATCTACGTGTTCCACTTGTATTACATGTTAACGCCGCCTTGTTTGTTAGAGAATATAGCCAAGAGGGGATTACATATACATGGTCATCTACGTGTTCTACTTGTATTACATGTTGACGCTGCGTTGTTTGTTAGATAATATAGCCAAGCCGGACTTTTTTATTTGCCCTGTTTGGTATGACAGTATGCCCAGGGTGAGGTTTGGTACACCCTAGAACCTTGTTTAACCTCCATCTCCACGCCCCCCCCCCTCCCATCCACCCCCACCCCAGCGGCATATTTACCACTGACCGTTCTAAGGCACTAGCCCTATTGTCACCCCCCACCCCAACCGGCCAATTTACCACTGACATCAGATGTCATATGCCTTGTTTTTTTATTAACATAGTTCATTAAAGTATTACAATATAAAATATAAATTATATAAACAGATAAAATGCACATATGCCTGTTCATCTGGAATCAGTATCAATTAATTAACACATGTAAAAATATACAAAGCAACTTATATTTACAAAGTTAAGATGTAATCATTTGTTTGCTTATTCCAGCACTATTAAATGTGTAGAAAATCTTACATGAGAGTCTGTTTATTACTGAATTTATTAAACGAGTTCGATAAAATTATATGATGCAATGTTGTGCCGAGAATTATATCCATTTTTTTCCAACGAGTTCAATAAATCTAAAATTGAATACGCACGAATGTTAGATTCTATTGATTACATAACTCAAAAACAATACTGATAATGTAGCTGCGTATATATAACGTCGTCGTATGATGACGTAGTATGTTTGTATGATAAAGTCGTATGTCTATATTTTGACGTCGTATGTCTGTATGATGACGTCGTATGTTGACTCGGTCTTCTCCTTACAAAACCGAACAATGGAACTACGTCGTAGATTTCCGTAACTGTATTTTAACTGTTAAGGAAATCGAGGATAGAATTCCGATGCACACCGAGCTGAAAGGAAAAAAACAAAAGATAAGTCGACCTTCATTTGCAATAAAACATAGTGTTAAACATCAAACAATAAAACATGTAAAAACACTTACGATAAATATATGCATAATACATATGAGACTGTAATGCATTTTCTTTTTCTGTTGTAGTGCAAAGTACTGAGCTAGCATTAATCATCCATGAGAGTAATCCAAATGACTACGAGTAGCTCACAGACGTACCCAGTGATTACGAGAATCTCGAAACACCGTAATTGGCGTTATTACATCTATTTTTAGTTATAGTATACAAATACCGCTACTACATGTTTTGTGTTGCAGATTGTGTGTGGGTGTTTGTGTGTATGTGTGTGTGTGCGTGTGTGTGCGTGCGTACGTGCGTGCGTGCGCGTGTGTGTGTTGTTGTTTTAATTATATATTTTTTATTATTATACCTCACAAAAAACGCCCATGCTAAATCCCCATAGACAACAATGTGTAAGTTCCTGCCAGGGTGATATTGCAGGGTTAAAGTAAATTGTAGGATGATAGTAAAAAAAATATTATATGGGCAGCTTTGGTTTGCGATGATTCGGTGACGTCACTGGCTCGGTCAGGTGGAATTGTTGTTTTTAACTCATCATATCTTCAAAAGTACTTTACCGGTTTCAATAAACTACCATTCGTTTTCTTAGTTAATTCCAATCCAATGATATAACTTTAATAGCAACATTTTGAAAAAAAAATGATTTGAAAACAAAATCTGCAAAATGAAATCTGTTCTGAAAATAACCTTATTATGGCCCAAGGGAATATCGGTATAATGAAATAAATATCACAGTCATGTGAGGGTGACAGTAAGAATGGTCATCCTTCAGATATTGATCATCGACCTCGGCTTCACTTCAATCGATAATCATATCTTCAGGGTGAGCATTCTTACTATCACCCTTTCTAGAGTGTGATATTTATATAATATTGTCGTTTTGAATGTTATAGCATTTTGTCCTTAAGTAAAATTACCACAGCCATTAACATTAATGAATATCATATATGTTTGAATGAAAAGTGTAAAATTAAAAAAAAATGGGTTTCGTTAAACGGTAAAATATTTCATCTCAAGTATACTAAAAGAAACTCGTGTGTAATTCATTCTAAGATTGTGTCGAATGCTCAATAATTCCTTGATAATGGGGCGGGGCGGGTGGGGAGATAAGGGGGCGGGGCGGGTGGGGAGTAATAACGGTTTCCTTGTTCAAAGAAAACCGATCAGGTCTTGGTGAACACGAGCGGGCGGTAGGTGGTATATAAATTAGGTATAAACTGCAGTTAGCTAGTATTTCGTCTGCTTCAAGATAAGGGTTTCTTATATCAAAAACAAATTTATAACGTAGAGTTAAAGTTTTGGTAAAAATGTATGGAATGATCGTAATAGTAGTTTTGAAAAATGTTCATGTAATACGCAAACAAAGCGTACTTGTGTACATTCCTGTTTTACTTTTATATCTAGTGACATTGGAAATAACCGTGTTCTAGATTTAACACATATTTTAAGACGGTCTTTAAATAGGAAAAATCGTTTACCAATCAGTGAATGTAATTATTTATGGATGTAACTTGCTTGTTTTGAATGGTGTTTGGTTGATTGCGTCCGCATTGTATCACACATATCGCTTGAATAATTGAGTAAAATGATATAATTAAATAACGTGATACAATTATACAGCGTGATATAATTGCTTAGAGTGATATAACTAGTGGACCAGATGATACTTTAGATACTTTACTTTATTTCAAACTGCTTTATTTCACAAATCAGTGAACATATAAAGCAAATTACAGCAATAACATACATGTATAAATACATAACACAATGACGGTACTATTAGGAAACGACTATTTACATATTATTAATGATAGTTGAGAAAAATAGTACACGAGTCAAGAAAATTACATTCACTTTTAACTATACACTCAAGTGATATGAAAACGCAACACGGGAATTTCCGCTATATATTGTATGTACAATATGCTGCTTTTAATCGAATGGTACATGGCTACGTAAGACCTTTCCTTTTGGAAAAAATACTAAAACAACAAATAATACAGCAATTAATATTCCTTCAACGTTTCATTATTCACAGAGTACGCGTGTGGCTCAATCATGTGAGCAAACTTAGGATGCAACATTTTGCAAACTATTTACGTTAAATACAGTACTGAACTAGCTCAATTTTTCAAAGAGCAACTTCAACATTTATGAAGTTCTTGTTACAAAAAGTAGTGTGATTAAAACGTCTACAACATCACAGTTGTGTCCTTTCTCTAGTTAACTGCAACTTTTTTTTTAAAAAACATCTTGGGATTTCTTTGGAATATTATGTGCAATTAAGTGTGCAGTATATACAATATATAGCTGAAATTCCCGTGTTGCGTTTTCATATCACATGAGTGTATTAAATTTTACATTTATTCGATTGTTAACAGTTCAGATACTTATTTTACGGATAGTCATCTGTTGTGTATCATTAGTTATATAAATTGACAGTTTTATTAAGTCTGTTTTGTATGTATAACTGTTACAGAGTATTTACAATTGGAAAATGTTGTAACATTATATATGTAATAATACAATAATAATTACATGTTATGTAAAGACAACAATTTAATAGTAGTTGAATAAGCAACAGCAACAAAACCTATAACTAGTGCTCATACTTGTAGATATTGAACAAATCGCCTGAAACACCTTTCTGAAGATTGAAAGCTGTGTCTACGACGCTCAATAATATAAATAGTATACGACAAGACATTGAGCGCAGTCTTTAGTTGAAATAGGACCGAAACTTAACGAAATACACTAAAGACTGTGTTTTATTATCGGTATACTAATTATCAAATACATATTTTTATCATAAATAAAAAGATTGTATTGGTACATATATTTACACATATATTTACACTCAGAGTCGTTTTTTATTATTTAAATACACATACTAGAAATAATCAGTTTATCCCTTTAAAATAATCTGTTATTTTACTATAGAATACAGAAAACCGGTTTAGAGTATTAGATAAGCATATTCTGGCTTACAGACATTTTAGCATGCTTTTTAAACATTCCAGCCTTAACTATATAAAGGTAGTCAGATTGCTTTGTATGAGAAAAACAACAACAATATAACTTCATTACGAAGACGAATGAGATTCAGCAATACATTAAAAGCTGTTTTATCGTAAAGATTATCAACGTATATTATAAAAAAAAATCATAAAAAATATCGTCTTAAAGATTGATTTAAACAAATTTCATTGCCAATATTTTACATAGATAAATATTCAAACCTTTACTGTTTCTCATCATTACATACTGTATATAATTTGTAATACATAATTATAATCACATGACAGATAACATAGATAGAAAACATAGATAGATATTTTATAGATTTAAAATTTTACTGTTTCTCATCATTACATATATAATTTGTAATACATTATTATAATCACATGACAAATAACACATATTTCTACACTCTCACTTGTATTTTAATTTTAAATGCACATTCCGTATAATCATTAATTAATCATAGATCATGTCAGTCACACATGTTAATCAACAGTCCAAGTATATCAAAATGAAAGTAAGTATATATAAAATAACAATTTATGTGAGGATGTAATCATGGTAATTGAATATGTTTTAAAATAATATTTGGAATATAACATCTGACAGTAAACGCCTCATATAAATATTTACTTAAAACCTTCTTTCTTTTTTGAAGATTTTAGCATTGTTACATATTTAAACACATTTGGCCTTTGTATGTAATATTTTCTGATATGTTTCTTTTTAATATCCGTATACATGTTATAAGATGTACAAATTAAAACAAAGTAAACTTGCAGCTTCACCATGTTCACAAAACGAAGGCATACCAGTTTATAACTGTCTGTAACGGTTCATAGACTTGAACCCTCGGCCCTCGGCGCACCTTAGTCTAGGACTAGGAAAAGGACTTGTTTTGTTAACAATGTACTATTTTTAAAGTATATGTACAAATGATAGTACCAAAGTAGTAGTTCAATATGTTAGATAATCAAGAGAGGTAATCCCCGATTTTATAAATAAATCCAAAATCTCGGAACTTATTACAGTATTTTAAAATTAGAAGTTATTAGGCAATACATAAGGCGGTTATAAAACGAGTCCTTTTAACAATCGCATCAAACTGTATAATTATGCTTTTTTTATTGTTACAGTGCTCTCCATAATAATGTATGTTTATACTATTCATTAGACCTTTAACGTTACTAACATGCATATTATCAAGTAAGATTTCAAATAATTATACATAGGTGTCTGAACGTATCGTATGATATACCATGCACACAATTGGGATTAAATGTTTCACTTATACAAACACAGTGATTCGGTCCCCATTTGCATCGGTAATACACTAATGTATTACAAGGTTAGGGTTAGGGTATAATACACTAGTGTATTACAAGAAATAAGTCACGACTTCATTGCACTCCCAGAAGCCATTTTATGTGATAAAAGTCGGTAACGCTGTTTTCACCAATATTTGTCATGTGTTTCGTCATGTTGGTATTGCTGTCTTCACCAATATTTGTCATGTGTTTCGTCATGTTGGTAACGCTGTCTTCACCACTATTTGTGTTGTGTTTCGTCATGTCGGTAACGCTGTCTTCACCACTATTTGTGTTGTGTTTCAATATGTTGGTAACGCTGTCTTCACCACTATTTGTGTTGTGTTTCGTCATGTCGGTAACGCTGTCTTCACCACTCTTTGTGTTGTGTTTCGTCATGTCGGTAACGCTGTCTTCACCAATATTTGTGTTGTGTTTCGTCATGTCGGTAACGCTGTCTTCACCACTATTTGTGTTGTGTTTCAATATGTTGGTAACGCTGTCTTCACCACTCTTTGTGTTGTGTTTCGTCATGTCGGTAACGCTGTCTTCACCACTATTTGTGTTATGTTTCGTCATGTCGGTAACGCTGTCTTCACCAATATTTGTGTTGTGTTTCGTCATGTCGGTAACGCTGTCATCACAACTACTTGTGTTGTGTTTCGTCATGTTGGTAACGCTGTCTTCACCACTATTTGTGTTGTGTTTCGTCATGTCGGTAACGCTGTCATCACAACTACTTGTGTTGTGTTTCGTCATGTCGTTAACGCTGTCTTCACCACTATTTGTGTTGTGTTTCAATATGTTGGTAACGCTGTCTTCACCACTATTTGTGTTGTGTTTCGTCATGTCGGTAACGCTGTCTTCACCACTCTTTGTGTTGTGTTTCGTCATGTCGGTAACGCTGTCTTCACCAATATTTGTGTTGTGTTTCGTCATGTCGGTAACGCTGTCTTCACCACTATTTGTGTTGTGTTTCAATATGTTGGTAACGCTGTCTTCACCACTCTTTGTGTTGTGTTTCGTCATGTCGGTAACGCTGTCTTCACCAATATTTGTGTTGTGTTTCGTCATGTCGGTAACGCTGTCTTCACCACTATTTGTGTTGTGTTTCAATATGTTGGTAACGCTGTCTTCACCACTCTTTGTGTTGTGTTTCGTCATGTCGGTAACGCTCTCTTCACCAATATTTGTGTTGTGTTTCGTCATGTCGGTAACGCTGTCTTCACCACTATTTGTGTTGTGTTTCGTCATGTCGGTAACGCTGTCTTCACCAATATTTGTGTTGTGTTTCGTCATGTCGGTAACGCTGTCATCACAACTACTTGTGTTGTGTTTCGTCATGTTGGTAACGCTGTCATCACAACTACTTGTGTTGTGTTTCGTCATGTCGGTAACGCTGTCTTCACCACTCTTTGTGTTGTGTTTCGTCATGTCGGTAACGCTGTCTTCACCAATATTTGTGTTGTGTTTCGTCATGTTGGTAACGCTGTCTTCACCACTATTTGTGTTGTGTTTCGTCATGACGGTAACTCTGTCTTTACCACTATTTGTGTTGTGTTTCGTCATGTCGGTAACGCAGTCTTCGCCACTATTTGTGTTGTGTTTCGTCATGTCGGTAACGCTGTCTTCACCACAACTTGTGTTGTGTGACGTCATGTTGGTCAGGCTGTCCTCACCACTATTTGTGTTGTGTTTCGTCATGTCGGTAAATCTGTCTTCACCACTATTTGTGTTGTGTTTCGTCATGTCGGTAACGCTGTCTTCACCACTATTTGTGTTGTGTTTCGTCATGTAGGTAACTCTGTCTTCACCACTATTTGTGTTGTGTTTCGTCATGTCGGTAACGCTGTCATCACCACTACTTGTGTTGTGTTTCGTCATGTCGGTAACGCTGTCTTCACCACTATTTGTGTTGTGTTTCGTCATGTCGGTCAGGCTGTCTTCACCACTACTTGTGTTGTGTTTCGTCATGTTGGTCAGGCTGTCTTCACCACTACTTGTGTTGTGTTTCGTCATGTCGGTAACGCTGTCTTCACCACAACTTGTGTTGTGTGACGTCATGTTGGTCAGGCTGTCTTCACCACTATTTGTGTTGTGTTTCGTCATGTCGGTAACGCTGTCTTCACCACTATTTGTGTTGTGTTTCGTCATGTTGGTCAGGCTGTCTTCACCACTACTTGTGTTGTGTTTCGTCATGTCGGTAACTCTGTCTTCACCACTATTTGTGTTGTGTTTCGTCATGTCGGTAACGCTGTCTTCGCCACTATTTGTGTTGTGTTTCGTCATGTCGGTAATGCTGTCTTCACCACTATTTGTGTTGTGTTTCGTCATGTCAGTAACGCTGTCTTCACTTCTATTTGTGTTGTGTTTCGTCATGATGGTAACTCTGTCTTCACCACTATTTGTGTTGTGTTTCCTCATGTCGGTAACTCTGTCTTCACCACTATTTGTGTTGTGTTTCGTCATGTTGGTCAGGCTGTCTTCGCCACTATTTGTGCTGTGTTTCGTCATTTTGGCAACACTGTCTTTAACACTATTTGTGTTGTGTTTCGTTCTGTCGGTAACGCTTTCTTCACCACTATTTGTGTTGTGTTTCGTCATGTCTGTAACGCTGTCTTCACCAATATTTGTGTTGTGTTTCGTCATTTTGGTAACCCTGTCTTCGCCACTATTTGTGTTGTGTTTCGTCATTTTGGTAACGCTGTCTTCGCCACTATTTGTGTTGTGTTTCGTCATTTTGGTAACGCTTTCTTCACCACTATTTGTGTTGTGTTTCGTCATGTTGGTAACCCTGTCTTCGCCACTATTTTTGTTGTGTTTCGTCATTTTGGTAACGCTGTCTTCGACACTATTTGTGTTGTGTTTCGCCATGTTCTGTGAATATTTAATTAAATCATTTGACCTACGATGTCACTACCGGTTTGAGTGAATGTTGTGGTCATGTTGGGAATTTTACCGTTTTCACCTCAACTTCACGGTGGCGGTACTATATGACTTTTTGAACGGGTTTACGGGAAAGATAATCAACAAAGCGCTCGATCCGTGCATGTTTTTGCTTCATAACTTTTAACATTTTTTGTTCAACTAAAGCGCACATACACTTACATTGTGAACTACTTCCTCGTCCGCAAAATGCAATTAGATCCCTCCAGTTCTTTCTGAGATTAGCCTTCTCAAAATATACAGGGTCGATGCTCTCTGTCGTTTCTAAGACTTTGGGAGGACGTATCTCAGAAAGTACTGGAGGAATCGAATTGTCTTTTGCATTTGAGGAATAACCTTAGCCTACTTTTATTTACACTGTCTAGTCAGTTTGAGCGCTGAAGATAGGATAATAGCGAGGTTGTGTACACTTAAAGTGGATTTAAGGTAACCAGTGGACCATATTGCCTACTGACCGTTCCACCACTCTCTCTGCTGTGTATTGTCTTTTTTCATTGTATAGTTAATTTGCATATACATTGTAAACATGTTTACATCTATACTATTGTTAACTTTCTTCAAGGCCAAATCAATAATAAACATGCACACTTTAGACACACATGCAACAATACATGTAAACCTTTGAATATATCTACACCGATCTCTAAATATAAGTATTGGGCTCAGCGATCTCTAAAGATCGAATGAATAACAGTCCTGAGTGCAAGTGTAATCTTTTTTAAGACATGTTTAAAATATGTGTCCCTGATTATTCTAGGAGGAATTGTGGTTGATTTGGCTAAATACGGCATTGGAACTTAATTTCCAGATGTGCCATACCACTTGCTTGATGTGGAGTAAGTTATGCCACAGACTACTGCCATGTGGAAGAAAGAGTATTGATAATAGTTCGCTATTATATCAACATAATTGTTATATGAATTTGACTATGTGAGAGGGTGTGTGTGGCATAATTCCCGTGGAATACTTAACAAACTGGAGCAGTATTTGTACGCGATTAAAGAATGCACCCTTTTGAAAAAAAATACTAGGCTTTCGAAAAACTTTAAACCTAATTCCATTGAAATTTTAGTGACGCTTCCTTAAATTGAGTAGTTATTGGCAATCCATCTTGCAGTTCTACTTTGGACCCATATGACGATGAACATGTGCACACTAGAACCTGGTTTAAACCCCAGCGGCATTTTTGCCATTGACCGTTCCAAGGCGGTAGCCCTATTGTCAACCATTTCATGTTTGTGATGTCTTATTTGGCCTTTTATTCATCTTTGACGTTGTTCTTTGTTTCTGTGTGTGTTTGTGGTTGACTGTCGACCTTGAATGCTTCTTTTCCTGTTCGATTTTTATATCTAATTTCAGTGAGGTATTATCATACCAATCCATTGCCAGCGGCGTATGGTCCAAATTTCCAACAAAATGCTTTGCCTTAAACGCAAAATAAACAAATTGGAATTTAGTTGGAAGCAGAGGTTATGAAGCCTGCGTATCACAAAAGACTAAATTAAAAAGCAGACAACTCATCCTAATGGTGATAAATAATACTAAGAGCCTTTAAAGGCTGGAGTATAGGAACCACCTATCCGAAATTAAATACGAGAACAAAGTATTTGACAACGTACCACCGATATCTGTGTATTAATTTCGGTCTTATTGACCTCGTAAGGTCGGAATAAAACCTTCTTGCGTAGCCACGACAGTTATGGGCACGTTTTTATGTTCTCTATCTGCATTTGGCTATTAAATCCTTATTTCACGTTTTCTCTTGTCACTGAGGATTATATCCTTCTGTTGAAAAACACCTAACAGCAGGCTATTTTTACCTGTGCTGCTACAAGTTTACCATATTGTCAGTAATGCAGCCATTTTGGCATAGACGATACCTTGGCGAAACCAGAGAATCACTTTATGTTTACAAATATTATTATTATTAAACAAGCCTAATGAGGGGAGAGAATTTAGTTTAAAATCAACTAAAACCAACAACCAACAACAAGATATTGGTGTTAGAATATACACATTACTTAAACGTCGCCAAATTGTAACAATACTTACATACTATAATTATATAAATGTTCAACAATCGGCGTTGAAGTGATTATCTTTGTCTTAAATCCCTGGTTCGAATCCCACTCCTGACAACTATTGTTGTATGAAATAGAATTGTTCGCACCATGTGTTATTTAT
>JAWPHD010015400.1:0-55564 GCA_037043455.1 Cyrtodaria siliqua | reverse complement strand
GAATTGATAATGGTTTCAGCAAAGCTGCTCCAGGCCACAGTTATTGAAGTGTCCCGTAAAATGGAAAAACCTTAAAAGGTGTTATTCTCTGAAACCAGTTATACACTTACTGAGCATGAACAGATGGATACAATCGTCCAACTAGCATTGGCCCCAGGGTCCATCCGCACCACTGGGGGTTATAACTTGGAAACCATAGAGACAGCTGCATTGAGAGCTCAATCATATAACCATATATACACTTACTGGGCAATGAATAGACAGATTCAACCATCCAACCAGCATTGGCACTGGGGTCCGTCTCCAGCCCTGAGGAAATAGCCCTGGGACATAACTTGGAAACCATTGAGATCCCACTCTACAACCATATATACACTTTGGGCTTGAACAGGCAGATAAAACCATCCAAAAAGCATTGACCCTGGGGTTTATTCCCACCCCTGGGTACATAACACTGGTCATAACATTTTGTGATCCCCACCCTATAACCATATATACACTTACTGGGCATGAACAGATGGATACAACCATCCAAAAAGCATTGTCTTGTCCATACCTACCCATTGGGAAATAGTCCTTAGGTCATAACTTTGAAACTGTTGAGATCCCCACCCTATAACCATATATACACTTACTGGACAATTTAAGGTGTGCGCAGGAATATAAGAATCTTTCATGGGTATCCAGTGAAGATCAGGAATTCCAACACGAGGTATATTGATATCCACCGACTGAGTCAGAGGGATATAGTTTTGGCGTTGTCCGTACGTCCATTCATCCGTCAGTTTCAATCTTCGTGTCCACTGCATAACTCTCAAATAAATTGGCACATATACTCATTATCATCAAGGTCAAGGACATAAAGGTCATCTTCTTAGATGCATACAATAAGGGTCCATTTTGTGTACGCACCATAACTTTTCCATGCATGGAGGGATTTTTGAAATAAATTGCACAAATACCCATCTCATCGAGACAACATGCAGAACCGAAAACACTATTTGACCCACTTGTTTTTTATTTTTATGCAAACTGTAATAGATGTTACTTACAGTTAGATGTTGACGGTTGTCTGTTGTAGGTATTGTGTTCCAGATCAAGCGTGTACAGTTAGACGATGGTAACTATGTATACTGTATGTGGGTATCACGTGACCCGGAAGATCCAGGCGAGTGTGGCAGGTCATACGCCAACCTGACGCTGGCATCTAGTCTCAACAGCACTATGGATCAGTCTAACTACAGTCTGGGGGAGGTAGGGCAGTTACTTAAACAACACTTCTGACGCATTTGTTTTTAGCTCGACTGATCAAAGATCAACAGAGCTTATGCCGTGGTGCGTCGTCCGTCTGTCTGTAAACTTTTTTTTTGTGGCGACTACTCTGAAACTACTAGACTGATTTTCATGAAACTTCACAGGAATGTTGCTCTTGATGTCTAGTTGATCCTAGCAAAAATTCTAGCAATAGATTTTAAAAATGCGATTTTGTGGCGACTACTTCTCAAAAACCTTAAGTGATACTGATTTAGAATCTTTACCAAAAAGACTGGCACGAAATGTAGTTGATCCTGACAAAAGTTCATTTTGATTGGATGTCAAACATGGCCGCCAGAGGCCATCTTTCTTTACATAGTGTTATATAGGAAAAACTTGTGGCGACTACTCCTCGGAAACTGTGTGATATTGAATTGGAACCTTTACCAAAATGACTGGCACGACATGTAGTTGATCTTAACGAAAGTTTACATAGAGTTATATAGGAAAAAACTTGTGGCGACTTCTCTGAAATAACTTGACGGATTTTCATGAAACTTCACAGGAAGGTTGCTCTTGATGTCTAGTTCATCCTAGCAAAATTTTAGGTTGGACGGAAATTCGAAATGTCCACCATGGCTAAAAAAACTAATTTGTAGCAACTACTTCTTGAAAACTATAAGTGATATTGATATGGGACTTTTTCTAAAATGATCAGCATGACATGATGTTGGTCCTTGTCAAAAATCGTTTTGATTCAACGTTAAACATGGCTGCCAGCGGCCATCTTTGTTACATAGAATTATATAATGAAAACTTGTAGCGACTACTCCTATGAAACTACTTGACGGATTTTCATGGAACTTCACAGGAATGTTGCTTTTGATGTCTAATTGATCCTAGCAAAATGTGTTAGGTCGGCCGGAAATTCAAGATGGCCGCCACGACTAAAAATAAATGTTCAAAATACAAGTTTGTAGCGACTTCTTCTTGAAAACTATAAGTGATATTGATATGGGACTTTTTCTTAAATGATCAGCATGACATGATGTTGGTCCTTGTCAAAAATTGTTTTGATTCAACGTTAAACATTGCTGCCAGCGGCCATCTTTGTTTACATAGAGTTATATAGTAAAAAACTTGTAGCGACTACTCCTTTGAAACTACTTGGCAGATTTTCATGACACTTTACAGGAATGTTGCTCTTAATGTCTAATTGATCCTAGCAAAATTTCAGATTGGCCAGAAATTCAAGATGGCCACCACAGCTAAAATAGATTTTTAAAAAAGAAGTTTGTAGCGACTACATCTTGAAAACTATAAGTGATATTGATATGGGACTTTTTGTAAAATGATCAGCATGACATGATGGTTATCAGAGTCAAACATTATTTTGATTCGACGTTAAACATGGCTGCCAGTGGCCATCTTTGTTTACATAGAGTTATATAATGAAAACTTGTAGCGACTACTCCTCTGAAACTACT
Source organism: Cyrtodaria siliqua (assembly GCA_037043455.1). Lineage (NCBI taxonomy): Eukaryota > Metazoa > Mollusca > Bivalvia > Adapedonta > Hiatellidae > Cyrtodaria > Cyrtodaria siliqua. The sequence goes on along the minus strand of JAWPHD010015400.1, from coordinate 52,823 downwards.
TGACGGATTTTCATGAAACTTCACAGGAATGTTGCTCTTGATGTCTAATTGATCCTAGCAAAATTTCAGGTCGGCCGGAAATTCAAGATGGCCGCCACGGCTAAAAATAAATTTGATGAGTCACTAAAAATAAAACATATGCAATGAGATGTAAAGGAGATGAATGTATATATAAGTTTCCACCGAAAAACTTGTTTCAAATCTTGTCAGTCTATTAGGTGATATATTGTTCACCACGTTTTTTGAATAAATATTGTTGAATTAAACTAAAACTAATATTGCTATGTTAATTAACTATTACGGAAATTTGATTTCTTTGTGTCCAAAGTAGCTAACAGTTGATGTTTCAAATTGATTTTTATTTCAATAATAAGCAAGAAAAAGAAGTAAAAGATAAGACAAAAGACAAAATTCAAAATCGATTGAATATTGTGTTATACACGCGTTTTACCTGCGACCCACATTCGCGGATTACACAAAATGTCGGCCATTTGCATTCAATATTATCATCATATTGGGTTTTTTCAAAGCATATTTCGCCTAGCCATAAGCTTGATTCTTACAAATATTATGTTTGTCTGAAATGTCGAAGGTTAACTATTATTTTAAAACTAAGATAGATGATGGATGTTCTACGATTCGGAAGATTTCAATGGATGGACTATTCAATGGAGTATTTTTGGAAGGGGTTTCCCCGGAATACATATCACGTGATACCTCTATTTTTAAACTTCCAATCAAAATTGAGCGCACTTGCGAGAAGCAGATCGACGTATTGCGAATATTGTGTGTTGTTTACATAAGCTACTGTAGACCGCAGTGCACTCGACAGTTTTAGGCCTTATCATCTCTCCATGGTGACCTGTTGCACTTTAATCCAACATAATTTTTTTATGTAGACAAAAACAAACAAACAACTTTTAACATTCTTATTACAATTGTTATGACAGGCGCTACTAGAGCGGGCACAGTCTGCTTCTAAGGACATGATATATGAAGATGAAGACCCCATACCATCAGCTGTCCCATTGAGCGTGGTAGAGACAGAGGAAGATCGAGCCATCAACTATGGTCCATACATTAAGCACTACGATACCCTGCACTCTATTGGCAAGGGAGCATTTGGATTTGTGAAGTTGGCACAACAGAAACTTACTAAGAAACAGGTGATGTACCATTTTCCTTTGCTCTGTTTTAATCAAAGTTATGGAACTCACATTGTAATAGTACTTTTTGGTATTTATTTTACCTTGCCTGCATACTATGGCTGAAAGAAGGAAACTTTTGTTGATTATCAGCTCTGGTGTTTTCATCTGTAGCTTGTATTTAGCTGATGTCATCACATCTTGTGTGTGCATCTGTGGCTTGTCTGTTGTTGTTGTTGTCATCACATCTTGTGTGTGCATCTGTGGCTTGTCTGTTGTTGTTGATGTCATCACATCTTGTGTGTACATCTGTGGCTTGTCTGTTGTTGCTGATGTCATCACATCTTGTGTGTGCATCTGTGGCTTGTCTGTTGTTGTTGTCATCACATCTTGTGTGTGCATCTGTGGCTTGTCTGTTGTTGTTGATGTCATCACATCTGTGGCTTGTCTGTTGTTGATGATGTCATCACATCTTGTGTGTGCATCTGTGGCTTGTCTGTTGTTGTTGTTGTCATCACATCTTGTGTGTGCATCTGTGGCTTGTCTGTTGTTACTGATGTTATCACATCTTGTGTGCATCTGTGGCTTGTCTTTTGTTGATGTCATCACATCTTGTGTGTGCATCTGTGGCTTGTCTGTTGTTGTTGTTGTCATCACATCTTGTGTGTGCATCTGTGGCTTGTCTGTTGTTGATGTCATCACATCTTGTGTGTGCATCTGTGGCTTGTCTGTTGTTGTTGATGTCATCACATCTTGTGTGTGCATCTGTGGCTAGTCTGCTGTTGTTGATGTCATCACATCTTGTGTGCATCTGTGGCTTGTCTGTTGTTGATGTCATCACATCTTGTGTGTGCATCTGTGGCTTGTCTGTTGTTGTTGATGTCATCACATCTTGTGTGTGCATCTGTGGCTTGTCTGTTGTTGTTGTTGATGTCATCACAACTTGTGTGTGCATCTGTGGCTTGTCTGTTGTTGTTGATGTCATCACATCTTGTGTGTGCATCTGTGGCTTGTCTGTTGTTGCTGATGTCATCACATCTTGTGTGTGCATCTGTGGCTTGTCTGTTGTTGTTGTCATCACATATTGTGTGTGCATCTGTGGCTTGTCTGTTGTTGTTGATGTCATCACATCTGTGGCTTGTCTGTTGTTGATGATGTCATCACATCTTGTGTGTGCATCTGTGGCTTGTCTGTTGTTGTTGTTGTCATCACATCTTGTGTGTGCATCTGTGGCTTGTCTGTTGTTACTGATGTTATCACATCTTGTGTGCATCTGTGGCTTGTCTTTTGTTGATGTCATCACATCTTGTGTGTGCATCTGTGGCTTGTCTGTTGTTGTTGTTGTCATCACATCTTGTGTGTGCATCTGTGGCTTGTCTGTTGTTGATGCCATCACATCTTGTGTGTGCATCTGTGGCTTGTCTGTTGTTGTTGATGTCATCACATCTTGTGTGTGCATCTGTGGCTAGTCTGCTGTTGTTGATGTCATCACATCTTGTGTGCATCTGTGGCTTGTCTGTTGTTGATGTCATCACATCTTGTGTGCATCTGTGGCTTGTCTGTTGTTGATGTCATCACATCTTGTGTGTGCATCTGTGGCTTGTCTGTTGTTGCTGATGTTATCACATCTTGTGTGTGCATCTGTGGCTTGTCTGTTGTTGCTGATGTCATCACATCTTGTGTGTGCATATGTGGCTTGTCTGTTGTTGTTGATGTCATCACATCTTGTGTGTGCATCTGTGGCTTGTCTGTTGTTGTTGATGTCATCACAACTTGTGTGTGCATCTGTGGCTTGTCTGTTGTTGTTGATGTCATCACATCTTGTGTGTGCATCTGTGGCTTGTCTGTTGTTGCTGATGTCATCACATCTTGTGTGTGCATCTGTGGCTTGTCTGTTGTTGTTGATGTCATCACATTTTGTATGTGCATCTGTGGCTTGTCTTTTGTTGTTGATGTCATCACATCTTGTGTGTGCATCTGTGGCTTGTCTGCTGTTGTTGATGTCATCACATCTTATGTGTGCATCTGTGGCTTGTCTGTTGTTGTTGATGTCATCACATCTTGTGTGTGCATCTGTGGCTTGTCTGATGTTGATGTCATCACATCTTGTGTGTGCGTCTGTGGCTTGTCTGTTGTTGTTGATGTCATCACATCATGTGTGTGCATCTGTGGCTTGTCTGTCGTGATGTCGTCACATCTTGTGTGTGCATCTGTGGCTTGTCTGTTGTTGTTGATGTCATCACATCATGTGTGTGCATATGTGGCTTGTCTGTTGTTGTTGATGTCATCACATCTTGCGTGTGCATCTGTGGCTTGTCTGTTATTGCTGATGTCATCACATCTTGTGTGTGCATCTGTGGCTTGTCTGTTGTTACTGATGTTATCACATCTTGTGTGTGCGTCTGTGGCTTGTCTGTTGCTGATGTCATCACATCTTGTGTGTGCATCTGTGGCTTGTCTGTTGTTGATGTCATCACATATTGTGTGTGCATCTGTGGCTTGTCTGTTGTTGATGTCATCACATCTTGTGTGTGCATCTGTGGCTTGTCTGTTGTTGCTGGTGTCATCACATCTTGTGTGTGCATCTGTGGCTTGTCTGCTGTTGTTGATGTCATCACATCTTGTGTGTGCGTCTATGGCTTGTCTGTTGTTGATGATGTCATCACATCTTGTGTGTGCATCTGTGGCTTGTTTGCTGTTGTTGATGTCACATATTGTGTGTGCATCTGTGGCTTGTCTGCTGTTGTTGATGTCATCACATCTTGTGTGTGCATCTGTGGCTTGTCTGTTGTTGATGTCATCACATCTTGTGTGTGCATCTGTGGCTTGTCTGCTGTTGTTGATGTCATCACATCTTGTGTGTGCATCTGTGGCTTGTCTGTTGTTGATGTCATCACATCTTGTGTGTGCATCTGTGGCTTGTCTGTTGTTGTTGATGTCATCACATCTTGTGTGTGCATCTGTGGCTTGTCTGTTGTTGTTGATGTCATCACATCTTGTGTGTGCATCTGTGGCTTGTCTGTTGTTGTTGATGTCATCACACCTTATGTGTGCATCTGTGACTTGTTTGTTGTTGCTGATGTCATCACATCTTGTGTGTGCATCTGTGGCTTGTCTGTTGTTGTTGATATCACATCTTGTGTGTGCATATGTGGCTTGTCTGTTGTTGATGTCATCACATCTTAGAGTGTGCATCTGTGGCTTGTCTGTTGTTGATGTCATCACATCTTGTGTGTGCATCTGTGGCTTGTCTGTTGTTGTTGATGTCATCACATCTTGTGTGTGCATCGGTGGCTTGTCTGTTGTTGCTGATGTCATCATATCTTGTGTGTGCATCTGTGGCTTGTCTGTTGTTGCTGATGTCATCACATCTTGTGTGTGCATCTGTGGCTTGTCTGCTGTTACTGATGTCATCACATCTTGTGTGTGCATCTGTGGCTTGTCTGTTGTTGTTGATGTCATCACATCTTGTGTGTGCATCTGTGACTTGTCTGTTGTTGTTGATATCACATCTTGTGTGTGCATCTGTGGCTTGTCTGTTGTTGATGTCATCACATCTTGTGTGTGCTTCTGTGGCTTGTCTGTTGTTGATGTCATCACATCTTGTGTGTGCATCTGTGGCTTGTCTGTTGTTGATGTCATCACATCTTGTGTGTGCATCTGTGGCTTGTCTGTTGTTGATGTCATCACATCTTGTGTGTGCATCTGTGGCTTGTCTGTTGTTGATGTCATCACATCTTGTGTGTGCATCTGTGGCTTGTCTGTTGTTGATGTCATCACATCTTGTGTGTGCATCTGTGGCTTGTCTGTTGTTGCTGATGTCATCACATCTTGTGTGTGCATCTGTGGCTTGTCTGTTGTTGCTGATGTCATCACATCTTAGTTATTATCTAATGTATCTGCATTTGAACACAATAAAACTACTATACGGATAGTCCTATTCAAGAGTGATTATTCCCATTTTGAGCATAGACATGCTGCTTGGAATCAATATACAAACTAGACTTAGACTTACCCTTATACTTTGTGTAGGTTGTTGTGAAGTTTATTCGTCGATGTAAGGTGTTCAGTGACTGTTGGGTACAAGATGAGAAGTTTGGTCGGATTCCACTGGAAGTCAGTCTTCTCACCAAACTGGAGCACACCAACATTGTCAAGGTAAGTATTTGCATGTAGAAGAATCAACTGTTTGCAAACTTAGTTCTGGACATCTGTAAAACTGTATGAAAAATATGTAATACTTAATGGCAATAATGCTTTATATGACCAGTAAAAAAAAATCATTCAGTTTAGGTGATTTTCTTTGTTTTAAATGATATTTATCAATATTCCATATATGGTAATATGGAACTATGACGTCATAGTTCTAAAAATGGCGGCTCCCATATTCGTTTTAGAACAACCTTTAAATGGTCATATCTTTTTTGTTTATTGTCCGATTTTGGTAATTCTTTCACCTTTTTCCAAGTTTTTCAGAACTCCCAATAATAGAGCTTGTTTGGCTGTGTCGCTACATTCCCTTTAATAGAATTGTATATTTCAGAAACTCTTAATGCCATGACCAAATTAAAAGCAAACAAACAACCTATACTAGTTATACTAGATGCATATATAGTCCTGGTATTTGACATCGATGGAGAGGTTACGGACACTACATTTATTTTAACTCATTCTATCAAAATTTTAATCTACACAAAATTTAACAGGTTTAAATTTACTTGTGTTGTGTTTTTAATGTACATTGATGATAGTATTTGTTTAGAGCCAGTTTAAATTGTGCAGTATAAATCGCATACGAGAAAAATATGCTATAAATGTTTTGTACCAGAGTCATTTATCCAACTACGCATGTGCAAGAATTTTTGGGGCGTTGCAGTTTTCAGTAAAAATAATAACTCGATCCAATCAAGAAGTAGCATTATCATGCGTGATGAGCATAACCCATGTTTTGATTATTGCAGCCAATCGCCTTTGTATATTATTGGCCATATGCACTGTCAATGAGTGCTGTTTTGGTCGCTTTGATTGACAGGTTGTTTGTAAATTACAACTGCGCGCGCGTAAATTTGAGAAGACCATGGTATTACTGCCGAATCTGTCATTTATAGCACGGCTGAAATATACCGGCATTTATAGCACGGTTTAGGCTCAGACCTTCAGGTTTATAGTTAGTTTAAACCTTCAGGTTTATGAAAAATATATCATAAGCAGGAACAAAGGAAAAACATGCATTAGAGCTATGGTACAATAATTTGTTATTGAAACACAAAAACTCTTTATGTGGAATAGCATTCATACAATTTTAGGCAATTTTCACACTGGACTACATATTGACATATAAAAAAACCTTTCTCTGGCATAACTTCAAAACCATTTACGGTGTCTTCATGAAACTGGGTACACCTAGCCTATATTCTATATAGACATTTCTTATAGCAATATATGTCCATTGAAACTAGATAGCAAATTTGTCAAAATGGCTGTTTTCAGAATTTTATTTAAAACATATTCAGTCATCTTCCATGTATCTTATTGTTATATAATTTGTGTGTCCATGGAAGCGTTGCAATATCGGCGATTTAATTCAGTTTTAATTTCTAGAACATAATGAAAATACCAACATAGATGTCCTTATAAAAAATGTCCCATGTATCAACAATACATGTTAGAGATATTTTAGAGGGCTGGCGTGGCGCAGTCGGTAGTGCGGCGGATTTGTAACCGGAGGCCCCGGGTTCAATCCTCCGTGGTGCCACTTAGTTCCGTCGGTGTGTTCTTAGGCAAGACACTTTTCCTTAGCCTCGTTTGTCGGATGGGGACGTAAACCGGGCGGTCCCGTGTATCGGTCTATCCTCCGAGCACGTTAAAGAACCATAGGAATCTATTCGATAATAAGAGTAGGGCACGGTTCCCGGATTCCTATGTATCCTTCCCCTCTCTCTGGGGCGGCTCTAAATAACCTATACTGTGTTGATGAGCCGTTAAACAACATTCAATAGAGATATTTTTTGAAATTATGAATTATGCTTTCTCCATTAAAACAAAAGGCAGTGGCAGAAGATATTGATACCTATGTCATGTAACATGGTATTAATCAGTTATTGCATTTCTCATTAATTAGTAATTATCACTTCTGTGACCAACATGTTCCTATATTGGGACAACTTCTTCTCCGTGGTTTGACTTACAAGCTCGGGCTCTCAAATATATATTTAAAAACGTCTACTTTCTAGATTCTGGATGTGTTTGAAAATGCTGAGTTTATTCAGATGGTGATGGAGAAGCATGGATCAGGAATGGACTTGTTTGAGTTCATAGACCGGAGTCCCCAGATGGACGAGCCTCTAGCCAGCTATATATTCAGACAGGTAAGACTGGCAACATAAAATATTACCATTGTTTGCAAGCACTAGTCTTCTTCTGTTGAGCTGCTTTAGCGAAAAACTGATTAGATCTTGGTCACAATACGGTGCCATCTCCCACTTGCACTGTATGAATAGTGTGTCATTATGTTATTTCAAACGTTTCAGATGGCGTCTGCAGTCTGCTACCTGCACTGTATGATTAGTGTGTCATTATGGCTCCCCCACACAAAGTGTGGTAGGGGAGACATGTTGATTTTGTGCTTTCTGTCTGTCTGTCTGTGTCACAAACGATGTCTAATCAATAACTAGAGAATGGTTGGACCTAGGGTCTTCAAACTTGGAAGGATGGTTGGTCATGGCAAGTAGATGACCCCTATTGATTTTGGGGTCAAAGGTCAAGGTCGCGGTGACATTGACTACCAAAACGATGTCCGATCAATAACTAGAGAATGGTTGGACCTATGGTCCTCAAACTTGGAAGGAGGGTTGGTCATGACCAGTAGATGACCCCTATTCATTTTGAGGTCAAGGTCGTGGTGACATTGACTATCAAAACGATGTCCAGTCAATAACTAGAGAATGGTTGGATCTAGGGTCCTCAAACTTGGAAGGATGGTTGGTCATGACCAGTAGATGACCCCTATTGATTTTGGGGTCATGAGGCCAAAGGTCAAGGTCGTGGTGACATCGACTATCAAAACGATGTCCGATCAATAACTACACAATGGTTGGACCTAGCGTCCTCAAACTTGGAAGGATGGTTGGTCATGACCAGTAGATGACCCCTATTGATTTTGGGGTCACTAGGTCAAAGGTCAAGGTCGGGTGACATTGACTATCAAAACGATGTCTGATGAATGACTACACAATGGTTGGACCTAGGGTCCTCAAACTTGAAAGGATGGTTGGTCATGACCAGTAGATGACCCCTATTGATTTTGGGGTCACTAGGTCAAAGGTCACGGTGACCTTGACTATCAAAACAATGTCCGATCACTAACTAGACAATGGTTGGACCTAGGGTCCTCAAACTTGGAAGGATGGTTGGTCATGACCAGTAGATGACCCCTATTGATTTTGGGGTCACTAGGTCAAAGGTCAAGGTCGCGGTGACCTTGACTATCAAAACGATCCCCGATCAATAACTAGAGAATGGTTGGACCTAGGGTCCTCAAACTTGGAAGGATGGTTGGTCATGACCAGTAGAGATAGTAGATAGTCACAGGGATATTGAATATCAAAACGATCTCAGATTAATAGAGAACGGTTGGACCTATAGTCATCAATTATGTCTGTTCGGGCGAGTGGGGGAGCCATACGTTTTTGTCCCATGGACATTAACAATTTCTAGTTATGTTATTTCGCATGTTCCAGAGTGTGTCTGCAGGCTGCTACCTGCACTGTGTGATTAGTGTGTCATTATGTTCTTTCACACGTTCAGATGGTGTCTGCTGTCTGTTACCTGCACTGTACGATTAGTGTGTCATTATGTTAATGCACACGTTCAGATGGTGTCTGCAGTCTGCTACCTGCACTGTATGATAGTGTGTCATTATGTTATTTCACACGTTCCAGATAGTGTCTGCAGTCTGTTACCTGCACTGTATGACTAGTGTGTCATTATGTTATTTCACGTTCCAGATGGTGTCTGCAGTCTGCTACCTGCACTGTATAATTAGTGTGTCATTATGTTATTTCACATGTTCCAGATGGTGTCTGCAGTCTACTACATGCACTGTATGATAAGTGTGTCATTCTGTTATTTTACACGTTCCAGATGGTGTCTGCTGTCTGTTACCTGCACTGTACGATTAGTGTGTCATTATGTTATTGCACACGTTCAGATGCCGTCTGCAGTCTGCTACCTGCACTGTATGATAGTGTGTCATTATGTTATTTCACACGTTCCAGATGGTGTCTCCAGTCTACTACTTGCACTGTATGACTAGTGTGTCATGTTATTTCACTGTCATGTTATTTCACACTTTCCAGATGGTATCTGCAGTCTACTTTATTTCACACGTTCCAGATGGTGTGTGCTGTGTGCTGTCTGCTACCTGCACTATGATTTGTGTGTTATGTTATTTCACACGTTCCATATGGTGTCTGCAGTCTGCTACCTGCACTATATGTTAGTGTGTCATTATGTTATTTCACATGTTCCAGATGGTGTCTGCAGTCTGCTACCTGCACTGTATGATTAGTGTGTCATTATGTTATTTCACATGTTCCAGATGGTGTCTGCAGTCTGCTACCTGCACTGTATAATTAGTGTGTCATGTTATTTCACATGTTCCAGATGGTGTCTGCAGTCTGCTACCTGCACTGTATAATTAGTGTGTCATTATGTTATTTCACATGTTCCAGATGGTGTCTGCAGTCTGCTACCTGCACTGTATAATTAGTGTGTCATTATGTTATTTCACGTTCCAGATGGTGTCTGCAGTCTGCTACCTGCACTGTATAATTAGTGTGTCATTATGTTATTTCACGTTCCAGATGGTGTCTGCAGTCTGCTTCCTGCACTGTATAATTAGTGTGTCATTATGTTATTTCACATGTTCCAGATGGTGTCTGCAGTCTGCTACCTGCACTGTATGATTAGTGTGTCATTCTGTTATTTTACACGTTCCATATGGTGTCTGCTGTTTACTACCTGCACTGTATGATTAGAGTGTCATTCTGTTATTTTACATGTTCCAGATGGTGTCTGCAGTCTGCTACCTGCACTGTATGATTAGTGTGTCATGTTATTTCGCATGTTCCAGATGGTGTCTGCTGTCTACCACCTGCACTGTATAATTAGTGTGTCATTCTGTTATTTTACACGTTCCAGATGGGTGTCTGCAGTCTACTACCTGCACTGTATGATAAGTGTGTCATTATGTTATTTCACATGTTCCAGATGGTGTCTGCAGTCTACTACCTGCACTGTATGATTAGTGTGTCATGTTATTTCTCATGTTCCAGGTGGTGTCTGCAGTCTGCTACCTGCACTGTATAATTAGTGTGTCATTATGTTATTTCACATGTTCCAGATGGTGTATGCAATCTGCTACCTGCACTGTATAATTAGTGTGTCATTATGTTATTTCACATGTTCCAGATGGTGTCTGCAGTCTGCTACCTGCACTGTATGATTAGTGTGTCATTATGTTATTTCACATGTTCCAGATGATGTATACAGTCTACTACATGCACTGTATAATTAGTGTGTCATTATGTTATTTCACATGTTCCAGATGGTGTCTGCAGTCTGCTACCTGCACTGTATGATTAGTGTGTCATTCTGTTATTTTACACTTTCCATATGGTGTCTGCTGTTTACTACCTGCACTGTATGATTAGAGTGTCATTCTGTTATTTTACATGTTCCAGATGGTGTCTGCAGTCTGCTACCTGCACTGTATGATTAGTGTGTCATGTTATTTCGCATGTTCTAGATGGTGTCTGCTGTCTACCACCTGCACTGTATAATAAGTGTGTCATTCTGTTATTTTACACGTTCCAGATGGGTGTCTGCAGTCTACTACCTGCACTGTATGATTAGTGTGTCATTATGTTATTTCACATGTTCCAGATGGTGTCTGCAGTCTACTACCTGCACTGTATGATTAGTGTGTCATGTTATTTCTCATGTTCCAGATGGTGTCTGCAGTCTGCTACATGCACTGTATAATTAGTGTGTCATTGTGTTATTTCACACATTCCAGATGGTGTCTGCAGTCTTCTACCTGCATAGTAAGAACGTTCTGCATCGAGACATCAAGGATGAGAATGTTATTGTCAATGAGCAGTTCCAGATCAAACTGATAGACTTTGGTGCTGTGGCATTCCTACAACCTGGCAAAACGTTTGCAACTTTTTGTGGTACTCTGGAGTACTGCAGTCCAGAAGTGCTAATGGGAAACAAGTGAGTGTTTTCTTCAGGAATAAGTTTCATACTTTCATTTTACTGGGGTCCAGAAGTGCTCATGGGAAACAAGTGAGTGTTTTCTTCAGGAATAAGTTTCATACTTTCATTTTACTGCAGTCCAGAAGTGCTCATGGGAAACAAGTGAGTGTTTTCTTCAGGAATAAGTTCCATACTTTCATTTTTGTGTCACCTGGATAGCATGGTTGACACTTAGGGATCACTTTGTCGTCCGTCCGTCACACTTTAACTTGCAACCAAACCTTGGCCATAACTTGAAAAGTATTTGATATCTTTCATGAAATTTTCACACACATCTTCATCTTGACCCTAGGAATGTTGCTACATTAACTTTTGACTCATTTTGGCAGAGTTATGCCTAGTGCATAACGTGCTAGTGCATAACGTGGCAAAATGGAAAAATATTGACCTATGGTCATGAAATTTTATACAATTCCTCATCAGTTATCCAATGCAAAGTTAAGACCCTTTTCATAAACAATTTAAAAAAAAAATCTGCTCCATAATTCATGAAAGATTGCACCTCCTGTCTTTAAACTTTATAGTTAGATTGTCCTTGCTAAAATAAGCATGTGGCAGGTGACACACCCTTCTAGTTATAAAGCTATGAATTCAGTTCCTGTGTCATTATTTACCCCATTATAGATAGATACATATGGATGACCACCACACATTCCTGTTAAAAATAGGTCTGTCCTCTACCAGATCTGTTTAATGGTGACCCTGGAGTCAAATCTGGCCCAGCCCCTGGGGTCACAATTTTACGTCTTTAAAATAATCTCAAACTATAAGAGATAGGGGTTTAAAATTTTGCATGTAGCACAAACTTATGGTCCTCTATCAAGTTTGTTCAAGTGGTGACACTGGGGTCAAATTTGGCACCGCCCCAGGGGACACATGTTTTATGTAGACTGAAATAGGGAAACAACAAATCTTCTTTGAAACCACAAGGCTCATATGTTGCACTATGGTCCTCCATCATGTTTTTTTGTGTGTTTTTCAAATAATGACCCTTGGGTCAGTTCTGGCCCCACCCCCAGGATCACAGTATTACATAGAATTATATAGGAAAAGCTTTAAGAAATATTCTCTGAAACCACAAGAGCTGGAGGTCTAATATTTTGCATGTAGCATATATAAAGCTTATGGTTCCTTACCAAGTGGATGTTATAATCGCACCAACAGCTAAGGTCATATGGCGACCTTCCAGTTCTGTAGGTGGAGGAAGAACCCAGGAAAAACTAGCAATCTTTGTGCACGGGCAAGCACCTGGGTAGAACCACCGATGTTCCGCAAGCCAGCTGGTTAGCTTCCCCGTGTAAAGATTCCTGGTCCCATGAGGGATCGAACCCACAGCAATCAGGTACAAGTGATTTCAAGTTAGAGACTAACCACTCGACCACGGATGCCCCCACAAGGCATAGAACTCTTATATGTTGCATGTTGCATATGCTTAGTCCTCTACCAAGTTTGTTCAAACGATGACCCTGGGGTTAGATCTAGCCCTGCCCCTGGGTAACTGTTTTAAATAGTTATATAGGAAAATCTGTAAAAAAATAAATAAATCTGAAACTACAGGAGATACAGGTCTTGTATGTAGCATAAGCTTATGATCCTTACCAAGTTTATTCAACTGGTGACACTCGGGTCAGATTTGGCCTCGCCTCAGGGTCACAGTTTTTACATGGATTTACGTAGGGAAAAACTTGAAAAATCTTCTCTGAAACCACAAGGTCTCATATGTTGCATGTATCATGCACTTATTGTTCAAATAGTGATCCTGTGGTCCATTTGGCCCTGCCCCTGGGGTCATAGTATTACATAAGAGTTATATAGGAAAATATTTAATGGATTGAACCAAACAGCACCAAATTACCTGGTCAGGACTAGTAAATTCATGTTGCATGCATGTTGTGTTTACTGCATAAAACCTTTTTTTCAATTAAATCGTTAAAAGTTCTCAGGTGATCATCTTGAGGCCCTTGGGTCTCTTGTTTAACTATTATACACATTTATACACTGTGTTCAACATGCCTTTCAGGTATAGAGGTCCAGAGTTGGAGGTGTGGTCTATGGGCGTGACATTGTACACACTGGTGTTTGGGGAAAACCCATTCTTTGATGTTGATGAGACAATTAAATGTGTGCTGAAACCTCCGTTCTCCGTCACTAGTGGTGAGTAACACAGTGGCTAACAATAGCGATCGCTTATTCATATTCCTGCAGTTTACACCTGTGTCAAACATTAAAAAATGTAACTATATTTCTAGTTAATTGTCCGGCAAAGTATTTGTTGTTTTAATAATCTATTACAAGATAAACTGATGCAAATGATACTGTAAGAAATGATTATTTTGCGTTGTCAAAATTTAGCACAGTTGACAGTTTTCGATGGTTTCAGGCATAGTGCAATGATGAATTAGCGCTCAACCATAGACTCCATTTTAATTTAGCGTTCTCGTTTGCTCCACTGAATTTCGGCAATTTCCGATAAAACAGTGTTGGGGAGTTAATCCGATAATAATCACGTAAATTGCCGACGCTCGTTCTATAAACCCGCCCGTGTGGTTCCCGGGGGCCCCCGTTTGGTCACGGGGCAAAGAATAGGGCCATTGCAGATCCCTTTGGATGGGTAGGAAGAGGGGTAGAATCCCCCCAAATTCATGTTCATTTTATCATTTTTTGTTCATGTTCATTAAAGGTCTTCATCATGATCCCTGCATTGTTTCAGGTGCTATCTCACTCGCATCAAAAGAGCAGTGGCAGAATAACAATAACGTGGCTCCAGCGTAAATGGAGTTTCTACGATAGAATTTGCAGCAACTCTGCAGTTCAGGGTGAGAAGGTTCTAGGCCCATTTTCCATATTTTATCTCGATGTATATGGAAGATGAGCCTGGCATGTTCATGCCTGTTAGGCGCCATATAACCTTTTCATGTGTTGGTGCGCCTTAAAACCCCAATTCAATTCAATTCGTTCTATAAACAGATATACTATATTACACGCCAGAATAACTACACAGACGACTAATTTATGTAATATGCTAAAGCTTTATACAATTAATTTAACTGAGACCTTATATTCTTTGTTAACAGCAGTTTATATTGAACGAGTACTCTTCTTGATGAATTAGAAAATTCTAATCTAAAGAATTCTAATCGAAGAACTGCAAACTAAGTATAATCATACACAATCATTGAGTGTTGAAGGATTTCGGATGAAATAGATGACTTTTATTAAGAAAATCATTCTTTTTTTAGCGGACACCTCCAGTTTAAATTAGCGCATGGACAAAGTCCGCTAATTGCGCTAAAATAAATTGTCCGCTAAATAATCATTCTTACAGTACTTGTTTGATTTGATTCTGAAACTCTAAAGTATTTAAACATCCTGAGTTTTTTTCCCTCCTGAATGTTTTTAAATTGTGGCACATGTTAGATCTCATTCCCAGAAGTAACGCTTGATTATTTGTGTTTTGTTGCAATTTATGTCGTATTTATATTGGAGTCAGTAGAGCAAATAACTCCTCATCTCATCAAATTTCACAGATAATTGTCTGCATTTAGAAGATGATCCCTATTATTAAGAGGTCATTAGGTCCAAAGTCAAGGTCGCCATGACCTGATCATCAACAACCTTGTCCACATAATCATCATTCTTTAATGATAACTTTTTCTAGATGTAAAAGAATTTTGATAGGGGAATTATTATAGAAGGATTGGGGATTATTATAGAAGGATTGGGGATTATTATAGAAGGATTGGGGATTATTATAGAAGGATTGGGGATTATTATAGGATTATGATGGATAATTACAGAAAGACCATGACATTGTATGATTGGATTATTGTAGGATTGTCGTAGTAGGATTATTAATAGGATGATTATAGAAGGATTATGATATGAGGATTAAGATGGGATTATGATAATTCATCATTTTGCCTTGCAGAGTTGATGATGCTGATCTGCTGGCTGCTCCATCCGGATCCTAAACGTCGTGCTACAGTAGCAAGTCTACAGAAGAACTGCTGGGTGCAGCAGAAGGTAGACATCACACAATACAAGTGGTCACAGGTCCTCCCTAACACAGGTATGCATGGAGTGGTGCCGTTTGATATATAGAGCTTTCTATTTATATATTTTGTGCATTTCCATAGAAACAAAAAACTAGACAGTTTGGCAAAATATTTGTTTCCAGAGCGTAACTTAAAAGACCATGTAATATAATCAACCTAGTTGTCTTACATTGCCATCTTGTATCACCTTTAAGAAGAAAAAAGCAAGTTGTCCCCAGTAAAAATATGTCATACAAGTGCGTCATGTATTAAATATCTCATGGTAATTAAATTATATCTTACATTTTTCTAAAGCAAATTTTAAATACCTTTTTTGAGCTAGTTTTCATAACGAAATTCCTTTGCATATGCATCTCAAAGCATGTCGTCGATGATCCTGAAGAATGTCAAGTAGTGAATTGAAGTTTAACAAAATGGAGAATAAATTACCAAATTCTCCTGAATTTTATGATATGACATATACATCCTTTTAGATTTGTGTTTGTTGTTGCACCTGGTAATCTCAGATCTATGCTTATAAAATCATTTGAATATATATCTGTAGTGAATGTCAAATGTTCAAGGTAGCTGGTGCCCTTTCAGGTGGATAGTGATGGCTGCATCCTCTTGTTTTAAATGAAATAGACTACTCAGGTTTCTCAGTTACAGACAAAAAGGTGTTCATGATTTGGACAGGCTAAAACTTGTACTGTGTTGTATTTCAGAATTTCATGGCAACACGGCATCAGATAATCGTCCAGACAGTCCGCCTGCTGAGAAGGAAATACTCATATCTAATAATGAACAATCAGACATTGATGAACTAAAATGTAACCTCCTACATCAACTCAACTTGACAGACAGCGACTACACTGCCTTAAAAACTCAGAGATATTGATCAGCCACATACTGTCATGGATTACAGACCAGGATTGATCAGCACGCCGTGGTACTTTCATCTCAGAACACTGCACTCCATGTAAACTGACGTCAAAATGTAAACAGTGTATATATTTCTGCTAGCCATAGGGCATTCTATCTTGTTAGAAACCCTGCAAATGAACTTTATATACATTTTGTGATTGTTTCAAAGTTTAATAATGGGAAAATTGGCCTATAGCCCTATCTGCCTATTTGAAGCACAGTGTCACTTCTTGGCGTGTCAAAAGTTGCAGGTATAGCTCTCCGTTGTTATAAGGGCCTTGTTAACAAGTAGAGGTCCCTTGTTAACTAGTTACCTGCTATTGATTGAGATGAAGCCATCTAGATGGTGCTGGATTAACAGTTAAGGTGTACATACTAGAGTTTATATATAGGAGAATAAGTGGAGGCCACCTTACATCATGTGGAGCAGTAGAGCAATGCAAGTTGGTCTAGTAATGGCAGAATATGATTACTAAAACGTCTACGAAGTACTCGGGAAGCGTTACAACTTGGAGAATTACGCTATCAAATCAATGGAATAGAATTTAACTTTGCACACTATGCCGAATAAATATCAGTGTATTAATTATGCTGTATCCCCCTATACGCCACGCTGACGCTAAGCATACAACAGGTAGCGTGCAGGTTCATATGGTTTATTTATAGCACCGGTATTGTTTATATAAACACGAGTTGAAAAGTTAGCATACCTTTTTAACCAAGCATACGTTTCCAGTCAGTTGTTTCTATTAACAGCTGGGTACATCGGAGGATTTAATACAGACAGTCATGTTATACACCAATACTTCATACAAAGTCTACATCATCTCTGATAAGGTTAACAATAAACATGTTCCCACTTAAATATTACATTTGTAAATGAAAGGAAAAGTAGGTTGGATTTGTAAGTTAGACAAAAAAAATGATTACAAATCCAGTGCTTCCTTATGGACAACATATTGGGCATGCTTTGCCATGATTTTCATATGAGTGTATATTGTAGATATTTGTATTTGTTTGCTTTAAACATCCTTGCTACAGGGTGTGTCTGTGTGTAATGTTTTTGCATTGGCTGTGATATGTGCTTGTGTCTCCCGGACCACTAAGCACGGAGATATGTCGTGTTACCTTTGTCTGTCTGGTACTTACATACATCACACTGGCATTTCCCATTAACTTGTCCTACAGTTTTTATCACATCAAGTTGAAAGTTAGACCAGGAAGTGAATTTGAGCATATTTTTATTGCATTCTGGTCTGATTATGTTTTGCAGAGTTATGCCCCTTTTCTGTACTTTTAATCATGCCAGTGTTGTATATGGGTGTCATGCCAGTGTTGTATCAAACACAGCTGTTGGTGTGATGGGTATCATGCCAGTGTTGTGGAAACACAGCTGTTGGTGTGATGGGTATCATGCCAGTGTTGTGTATGGGTGTCATGCCAGTGTTGTGGAAACAGCTTTGTTGGTGTGGTTTTTTGTGTCGCCTGCTTAGCATGGCAGACACTTGGGGATCATGTTGTCCGTCGTTGTCCACCACACTTTAACCTGCAACCTAACTTTGGCCATAACTTGAAAAGTACTTGACATATGTTCATGAATCTTAACACAAGGAATGCTGTTACACATGTCCAATAACTCTGTCTTTCATTTTGACAGGGTTATGTCCCCTTTCATAAAACTAACCTACAACCTAACCAAGCTCATAACTGGCCTTAAGTAGTATTTGACATATGTTCATGAAACTTCACACACATATTCATCTAACCACACAGAATATTGTTACCCACAACCAATTATTCTGACTTTCATTTCAACAGAGTTATGCCCCTTTTCATAAAACTTTGACCTGCAGCCTAACCAAGCTCATAACTGGCTATAACTTGAAAAGTATTTGACCTATGTTCTTGAAACTTCACACACATATTCATCTTAACCGAAGAAATGTCGTTACACATGTCCATTGACTCTGACTTCCATTTTGGCAGAGTTATACCCCCTTTTCATAAAACTTTAACCTGCAACCTAACCTAGCTCATAACTTGGCAAAATATTGACCTATGGTCATGAAACTGTATACAGTTCTTCCTTACCAATTATCCAATGCAGATTTAGGCCCTTTTTCATAAACTGTTACACTTCTAAAAAAAACTGCTCCATAATTCATGAAGGATTGCAACCCCTGTCTCTTCAAACTTTATAGTTTGATTGTACTTGCTGAAATAAGCACATGGCAGATGACACAAATGTTCCATGGAACACCCTTCTAGTCTTGAATGTTGTGTTATCATTTTAAGCATTTATAATGTGTATATAGTTTCTTACATATTTTTAGTCTGATATTTATACATAATGCGATGAGTTTTTAGACATTAGAATTGTCAAAATTGCCAAATATATGTATGCCAAGCTTTAGTGCTTTAAATGTGTGAACATGTCACTACTCTGGCCATTTATGATTTGGTAAAAATCAAACGGGTTGATGCACTATTTTCAAACAAGGTTTATTTTAAAGGCCTCTGAAAAAAAATGAAAGAATTATCAAAATGCCATAAAAAATAAAGGAGATTTGACCTATTGAAAATTTGCAAAGAAACATAAATGGAGGCGGCCATCTTGAACGATGACGTCATCGCGCATTTTTACCATATATGGCATATTGTTAAAATGTATGTTAATGCAAAGAAAATCACTTCAAATGAAAAATAAGCATATAACTTATACATTTTACATCTGTATGTTTATTTGCAGTGATTTTCGTTGCTTTAAAATGTATTTTGTCAGTATGTTAAGAAGGCGCGATGACGTCATCGTTCCAAGATGGCTGCCTCCATTTATGTTTTTTGCAAAACTTCAATAGGTCATATCTCCTTTGTTTTTCATGGCATTTTGATAATTCTTTCAGCTTTTTTAAAGTTCTTCAGAACCCTTTTAAATAAATCTTGTTTGAAAATAGTGCATCAACCACTTTAACAGAAAGTTTAGTACTTCATTACAGGTTATGTTATGACTTCATTACAGGTCATGTTATGCTTCATCACCCAGTGGTCAAATTGGCCATTAAACATGCAGCATGGATTGATATTAATGTAGTATGAGAGCAACCTGAATCGTTCTCTGTATTGTATATATTAAGTGTTAGGCTGATACAGAACTGTGTGTTGATCAACTACACAATTCAGTTATTTGTTAATAAAATGTGAAATATGATTTTGAATAATGGTAAATGTTTAGTTTTATTTTACACAATAAAACTCAGCAATAAGTAGAGCTGCCTTTGAAAGCTTAGTTGGTGTATATACAGAGTAGAATCTCGGATTGCCTTGGAGTTTATTATTTATCACCAAGTGTGTTCATATGTCTGGTGCTTTATGTTCTGTTGTGTCCTTGCGTGTATAGGGATCAATTATTTTATAAAGGTACTTAGTTGTGGAAAGGGACCAGTCATTTTATAATGGTACTGAGTTGTGTAAAGGGACCAGTCATTTTATAATGGTACTTAGTTGTGTATGGGGATCAGTCATTTTATAATGGTACTTAGTTGTGTATGGGGATCAGTCATTTTATAATGGTACTTAGTTGTGTAAAGGGAGGGACCATGTATTTTATATTCAAGTTTGTATTTAATCTCATGTATTTGTACTCCTCATCAAATTATGTACTTGTAACTTTTACTGAGGTACAAATAACTAAACGAAGAGGTTTTAATTTGATTATTTTGTTTTAAATTTTTGATTTTATTTTTTACACTTGTAAATTATAAGCAAGTCTTTCCCAAGCAATTCCATTATTCCTTTGTATTGCTGGCCTGTACAATACCACAGGGATATGTGATTTACTTGTCCCGGAATAGTTGAGCTGTACTGGCCTGTACAGTACATCGGGGATATGTGATTTACTTGTTCCCTCTGAATAGTCGAGCCATGCTGGCCTGTACAATACCTCGGGGACTTGTGATTGACTTGTTCCAGGAATAGTCAAGCTTCCTGGCCTGTACAATACCTCAGGGATATGCGATTTACTTGTCCCGGAATAGTTGAGCTGTACTGGCCTGTACAATTTTTTACACTTGTAAATTATAAGCAAGTCTTTCCCAAGCAATTCCATTATTCCTTTGTATTGCTGGCCTATACAATACCACAGGGATATGTGATTTACTTGTCCCGGAATAGTTGAGCTGTACTGGCCTGTACAGTACATCGGGGATATGTGATTTACTTGTTCCCTCTGAATAGTCGAGCCATGCTGGCCTGTACAATACCTCGGGGACTTGTGATTGACTTGTTCCAGGAATAGTCAAGCTTCCTGGCCTGTACAATACCTCAGGGATATGCGATTTACTTGTCCCGGAATAGTTGAGCTGTACTGGCCTGTACAATACCTCAGGGATATGTGATTTACTTGTTCCCTGAATAGTCGAGCCATGCTGGCCTGTACAGTACCTCGGGGATGTGTGATTTACTTGTTCCCGGAATAGTCAAGCTGTATTGGTCTGTACAATACCTCAGGGATATGTGATTTACTTATTCCCGGAATAGTCACGCTGTCCTGGCCTATACAATACCTCAGGGATATGTGATTTACTTATTCCCGGAATAGTCTAGCTGTCCTGGCCTGTACAATACCTCGGGGATGTGTGATTTACTTGTTCCCTGAATAGTCATTGTACAGGCCAGCACGGCTGGACTATTCAGGGAACAAGTAAATCACGTATCCCGAGGTATTGTACAGGCCAGCACAGCTTGACTGTTCCAGGAATAAGTAAATTGCATATCCCCGAGATATTGTACAGGCCAGGACAGCTAGACTATTTTGGGAACAAGTAAAGCACATATCCCCGAGGTGTTGTACAGGTCAGCATGGCTCGACTATTCCAGGAATAAGTAAATCACATGTACAGGTCAGCATGGCTCGACTATTCCGGGAATAAGTAAATCACATGTACAGGTCAGCATGGCTTGACTATTCCAGGAATAAGTAAATCACATGTACAGGTCAGCACATCTTGACTATTCCGGGAATAAGTAAGTCACATATCCCCGTACAATACCTTGGGGATGTGTGATTTACTTGTTCCCGGTATAGGGTATTTTGGGAAGGTTATTATCATGTGTTATTGTATTTATTTCTGTTAGCTTGTTTACATTAAATATAGTTTAATATAACTTTTTTAATATTAATCTTTTATCGAGATTTTATATTAGAT
Organism: Cyrtodaria siliqua; assembly: GCA_037043455.1. NCBI lineage: Eukaryota > Metazoa > Mollusca > Bivalvia > Adapedonta > Hiatellidae > Cyrtodaria > Cyrtodaria siliqua. The sequence goes on along the minus strand of JAWPHD010015400.1, from coordinate 31,196 downwards.
TTTATCTGAAATTTTTATTTCTTAACAGTTTTATTATTTTATTTAATTTTTAACTCTACTGAACAAAAGCCATTAGAGCCTTTGCAATGTTGATTGTCTCTCGGTCCATTGTTGTCAGTAGAGCGCTTCAGAGTCATTGACTTCTAGTTTATTTCAACAAAACTGGCTGCTGGTTTGAAAGTAATATATATTTAATGCAATATAAAACGTTGACAACTTTTTACAACTAATTAAGTTGCTATTAAATGCTTGCTTGCTGGTTTGTAAGGCTGTGAGAGTTCTAAGTGCCTAAACAAAAATGTGTGGAGATGTGCCCACTTCAAGCATTTTCAGGAATATGACAATATATGTATATGTTAACGCATAACGCAATTACTCATTTTGCAGTTTATACTTTTATAAAGGTGTTTGTATCCACATTATTACTTGGCTAGAAAGCCAGTGCATAAAATGTGTACTGAATGTGTGTGTTGTGTTGTCTTTATTATTCCATAAAAACAGGCACAGCACTGCAGTCTGATTGTTCTGTTCAACAGTAGCTTCAAATAGTGGTTTGTTTTTGTCTCACCTTTTGAAAAAATGCGAGACGTAGGCGCCGCTAATGTTGGCGTTCTCGACGGCGTCAACATATTGTATTACAACTTTTTTGTCCTTGGGAGTAGAATGTTCAAATTTCATATATAACCTCCTGGTCATTGTCCGTCTTAATGCCAATAACTTCCAGTCCTCCAACTGACTCTGGGTCCGAGTCCTTATCACTTAAACTGATACTGTTTTTGTCTCGCCCACGATAGTGGGTAGCGAGACATAGCAGTCACTTTTCTAGTGGCACATTTTAAATCTCAACAACCGCTGCTATATCTCAACAACCGCTGCTCGAATTTTTCTGAAACTTTATCAGATGCTTTGTTGGGTCGAGGGACATCGCGGAATGCCAAAATTATCAAGGTCAAGGTCATATTTTGCATTATTTTCCCAAAACTTAACCTTGGTTAGGTAAGCTAACCTCAGTTAATTGTATGTAATTGCCTCTTTTCTTTGTTTGATACTATATTGTTGGCATTGGTGGACATCACCGACTGACAAAAAATACCAAGGTCAAGGTCATATTTTGCTTATTATCCCCAAACTTAACCTTGGTTAGGTAACTTAACATTGGTTAGGTAATTTAACCTAAGTTAACCTTTATGATTGCCTCACTTTATGTATCATATGTATTGTTGGCATTGGTGGACATCGCTGAACGACAAAAAATACCAAGGTCAAGGTCATATTTGCATATTTTTCCCAAACAACAATTGTTCAACTGAATACATATGGTAGGTCAAATGTGCCCATGTTCCTTTAATTACAAGACCTCTAATTTGATTTTCCCCGTGTGGTTGCCGGGGTAGAATACAACCACTGCAAATCCCGCTAGAGGCAGAGGGGTAGGACCCCACCTTCATGTTCATTTTGTCATTTTTTTATCATGCTCATTCAAGGTTTCCTTCATGACACCGCATATGCAAATGTGGAAACGTGGCTCCATCGTAAATGGAGTGTCTACAATAGAATTTGCAGCAACTCTGCAGTTCTGCAGGTTAGAAGGTTCTAGGCCCATTCTCCATATTTTATCTAGATGTAAATGGAGGATGAGCCTGGCATGTTCATCCCTGTTTGGCGCCATATAACCTTTCTTGTGTTGGTGCGCCGTAAAACTTCAATTCAATTCTAATTTGATTTGAAACACAAAATCAATCTCAATATAGGTTTATAACATTCATGTAACTTCGTAAAAATTGTTCAATATAATACGAGAGGTTTTCAACTTAAAATGAACAGTTTTGGAATTGCTCGATAAAATGTATTAGCTTACATTTTTGTCTCGGCTTTTGAAAAAAAAAAAGCGAGACAGGTGCCGCTAATGTTGGCGGGCTTGACAGCGTGAACAAATTGTGTAATAACTTTCTTGTCCTTGGCAGTAGAATGTTGAAATTTCATATATAACCTTCTGGTCATTGTCTTTCATAATGCCAATAACTTCCAGCCCTCCAGTTGACCATTCCAGCCCTCCAGTTGAACATGGAACGGAGTTGGTGTCACTTCAATACATGTTTTGCGTTATAATTTGCGTGACGGTACATGTATTTAAGTGGCATCGACTCCGACCCATATTCAGGTGGAGGGCTGGAAGTTATTGGCATTAGGAAAGACAATGACGAGGAGGTTATATATGACATTTGAACATTCTGCTCCCTAGGACAAGAAAGTTATAATGCAATATGTACCGTTGTTGATTTTGGTTAAGATTACGGTAAAGATTTTGGTTAAGGTTTGCGTTAAGTTTGTTGAGGGGTGGCCCACCCCAACCCTCACAAACCTATTACGGGGTGAATAAATGGATTACCATTCATTTGGTAATCGAAATTAAAACAAGAGGGCCAAGATGGCCCTATATCGATCACCTGAGTAATTGTCCATTATCGAACTTCTTCGAAATCTTATGATCATATACAATCAGTGCAAGTTTGGTTAAGATTGTCCGAGAAATGTGGCCTCTGTTGTTTACCAACATTGATTTAAAGACACTGACAAAGTTTGGTAAAGATCAAAGACAAAATGAAGGTGTAACCTCTGGGGCATGGCCAAATGTGACCCAAGGGCTACATGTAATATAGGAGAGCTGTGTGCCTTGTGGTTTCAGAAAGAGAAGATTTTTTAAGTCTTTCCCTATACAAGTCTATGTAAAACATATGACCCCTGGGGCAGAGCCATCACCAGTTTAATAAACTTGGTAAAGGACCATAAGCGCATAGTAAATGCAAAATATTAAACCTCTGGCTCTTGCAGTTTCAGAGAAGATTTTTTTAATTTTTCCCTATACAAGTCTATAACTGTAAAACTGTGATCGCGGGGGAGGGGCCAAATATGACCCCAGGGTCACCATTTGAACAAACTTGGTAAAGGACCATAATCTTATAGTAACTGCAAAATATTAAACCTCTGGCTCTTGTACTTTCAGAGAAGAAGATTTTTAAAAAATGTCCTATATAAATCTATGTAAAACTGTGACCCCCGGGGCGGGGCCAAATTTGACACCAGGGTCACCATTTGAACAAACTGGGTAGAGGATCATAATCTTGTAGAAAATGCAAAATATTGAACCTCTGGCTCAAGCAGTTCCAGAGAAGATTAGATTGTTTAAGTTTTTCCCTAAACAAGTCTATGTAAAACATGTGACCCCTGGGGTGGGGTCAAATGTAACCCTAGCGTCACCATTTGAACAAACTTGGTAGAGGACTATAAGCTTATAGCAAATGCAAAATATTGAACATCTGGCTCAAGCAGATTCGGAGAAGAAGATTTTTTAAGTTTTTCCCTATACAAGTCTATGTAAAACCTGTGACCCCTGGGGCGGGGCCAAATGTAACCCCAGTGTCACCATTAGAACAAACTTGGTAAAGGACCATAATCTTATAGTAAATGCAAAATGTTAAACCTCTGGCTCTTGTAGTTTCAGTGAAGAATATTTTTTAAGTTTTTCCCTATACAAGTCTATGTAAAACTGTGACCACCGGGGCGGGGCCAAATGTGACCCCAGGGGCACCATTTGAACAAACCTGGTAAAGGACTATAATCTTATAGTAAATGCAAAATATTAAACCTCTGGCTCTTGTAGTTTCAGAGAAGAAGATTGTTTTCAGTTTTTCCCTATACAAGCCTATGTAAAACTGTGACCCCCTGGGTGGGGCCAAATGTGACCCCTGGGTCACCATTTGAACAAACTTGGTAGAGGACCATAAGCTTATAGCAAATGCAAAATATTAAACCTCTGGCTCTTGCAGTATCAGAGAAGAAGATGTTTTAAGTTTTTCCCTATACATGTCTATGCAAACCATGTGATCCTTGGGGCGGGGTCAAATGTGACCCGGGGGTCACCATTTGAACAAACTTGCTCAAGGACCATATACTTATAGTAAATGCAAAACATTAAACCTCTGGCTCTTGTAGTTTCCGAGAAGAAGATTTTTTATTTTGTTTTCCTATATAAGTCTATGTAAAACTGTGACCCCTCGGGGCGGGGACAAATTTGACCCCAGGGTCACCATTTGAACAAACTTAGTAGAGGACCATAAGCTGATGCTACATGTAATACATGAGAGCTCTGTGCCTTGTGGTTTCAGAGAAGAAGATTTTTTAAAGTTTTTTACTATATGTCTATATGAAAAACATGCAAAATCTCAATATACAAACTTTGGATCCCCGGGGCACGGCCATTTTTGACCCCGGGGACTTTATTTGAACAAATTTGATAGTGTAGGCGTTGGCGATCATTTTAAAAGAAAAACTGTTGAAATCTGTCCTGCGGTTCCGGAGAAGAAGATATTTTAAGGTTTCGACCATATATGGCAATGGCGGCCATCTTGGATGTCGCGCTGACCTAATTTTAACAAATCTAAAAATCATTTATCTAAGGATCATCCATGTGAAGTTTAGTCAAAATTAGCCAAGCGGTTTCTGAGGAGAAGTCGTTTGAAGAAAAGTTAACGACGACGACGGACGACGGACGGACGACGGACGCAGAGTGATCCCAATAGATCACCTTGAGCCTTCGGCTCAGGTGATCTAAAAAAAAGGGTTTGCATTAAATTCTTATAACTTTTTTGTTCTTTGGAGTAGAGTGTTCAAATTTCACATATAAACTCCATGTCATTGTCCTTATTCCAGTGATTTTCAACCTCCAACTGACCCTGTGTCAGTGGTCTCTTAAATACATGTACCGTCTTTGTTAAAATTTTATAACTTTTTTGTTCTTTGGAGCAGAGTGTTCAAATGTCATATATTACCTCCCTGTCATTGTCCTTTTTAATGCCAATAACTTCCAGCTCTCCAACTGACCATTGGTTTGAGTCAATGCCACTTAAATACATGTACCGTCTTCAAAACCTATGTTAAAATGTGCGTTAAATTATTTTACTTTTTCGTCCTATAGAGTAGAGTGTTCAAATTTCATATATAACATCATTGGTCATTGTTCTTATTCCAGTAACTTTCAGACTCCAAATGACCCTTTGTCAAGGTCAGTTGTCTCTTAAATACATGTACCGTCTCCAAATTTCACAATATATGTAACAACTCCAAATTTCAAATTTGACGAGCAGTATAAAATTGTGGAGTACCAGATTTCATATCTAAACTCACTGCACTGGACATTGTTCTTGGCCAGCCATAAACTCCCAGACTTCACTACCAATGTTTACTTTCTGGAAACTTCCATAGGTGTGTTTAGTCTTCAAAGGTCCAAGCACTATGCCCTCTAGTTTATCGTAAATGGTTCACCTAACCATCATGAAGGAGCCAAAAAATCTGCATGTATCAATTACTCGATGCATGGTACCATGATCGACCGTCGTATATAACCTCACATGTGTTGAAAATGACGTAAAACACCATACAAACAAAACAAAACCTGTAAACAAAGATGTCCGCTGGCCATGTTTGATATCGAATTGAAATGAATTTTGTATAGAACAAACGACAGGTCATGCAAATCAATTTGGTAAAGGTTTCAAATCAATGCTTATGGTTTTTAGCTCTACTGGCCTTTGGCCAGGCGAGCTTATGCGATCACTTTTCGTGCGTCTGTCCGTCCGTCAGCAATTTTATAAAATCGACATCTCCTCCGAAACAGCTTGAAGGATTTTGATGAAACTTCATTACAATGATCTTTAGGATAGTCCCCCTCAGATTTTTGTTTTTCGCGGCGCCAGTCAACCAAGATGGCCACCATGGCTAAAATTAGGTAAAAAAAAACAAACTACATCTCCGAAACCACTTATTCCATTCTTGTGAAATATCATAAACATGTTCCTTGGGTTTGCCTCTATCAAGTTTGTGTTTTTCGTTATCGTCAAATAATCAAAATGGCCGCCACAGCGACCCGAAGTTTACATAGAGTTATATAGGAAAACATTAAAACATCTTCTCTGAAACCGCTTGAAGGATTTTGATGAAACTTAAATCACACTGATCTTTGGGATAGTCCATCTCAGATTTGTGTTTTTTACGGCTGCCAGTCATCCAAGATGGCCGCCATGGCTAAAACTAGGTCAAATTTAAGGAGATTCAAACGACATCTCCAAAACCACTTATTCTGTTCTTGTGAAATATCATATACATGTTCCTTGGGTTGGCCTCTATCAAGTTTGTGTTTTTCTTTATCGTCGCAAAATGGCCACCACGGCGACCCAAAGTTTACATAGAGTTATATAGGAAAAGGTTAAAAATGACATCTCTGAAACCTCTTGAAGGATTTTGATGAAACTTAATCACCACGATATTTGGGATAGTCCCTCTCAGATTTATGTTTTTCGTGGCTGTCAGTCATCCAAGATGGCCACCATGTCTAAAACTAGGTCAAATTTAAATAAATTTCAAACGACATCTCCGAAACCACTTATTCCATTCTTGTGAAATATCATAAACATGTTCCTTGGGTTAGCCTCTATCAAGTTTGTGTTTTTCGTCATCGTCGAATAATCAAAATGGCTGCCATGGCAATCGAAAATTTGAAGGATTTTGATGAAACTTCATTACAATGATCTTTTGGATAGTCCCCCTCAGAATTGTGTTTTTCGCGCCTGCCAGTCATCCAAGATGGCCACCATGGCTCAAATTAGGTCAAATTTAAGGAAATTTCAAACAACATCTCCTCTGAAACCACTTATTCCTTTCTTGTGAAATATCATAAACATGTTCCTTGGGTTAGCCTCTACCGCAGCAACCCAAAGTTTACATAGAGTTATATAGGAAAACGTTAAAAATGTGTTCTTCTCTGAAACCGCTTGAAGGATTTTGATGAAACTTAATCACAATTTTCTTTGGGTTAGTCCGTCTCAGAATTGTGTTTTTGGGGCCTCCAGTCATCCATGATGGCCACCATGGCTAAAACTTAGGTCAAATTTAAGGACAATTATCAAACGACATATTACCACTTATTCCATTCTAGTTAAATATCATATTAGTTAAATATCATATACATATTCCTGTTCTTGGCCTCTAACAAGTGTGTGTTTTTCGTTGTCGTCAAATATTCAAAATGGCTGCCACGATAACCCAAAGTTTACATAGTTATGTATAGGAAACATGTTTCTTGGGTTGGCCTCTAGCATGTTTATGTTTTTGAATCTCATCATACCAGTAGAGCGTCTACATGCCCTTGTTTGAGAAGTAGCTGCTCTGGTGTTACTGGTCCGATTTGGCTGGTGTTCAAACTTGTCCACGATTTCACCAATATTGACAGTTAACTGGTTAAAGTTTGGTAAAGATCGGATAAAAAATGAAGGCCCTATCGTCTTAGCGAGGCAAAATATAGCATTTTTAACTAAATCAAGGGCCGCTGTTACTGGTCCGATCTGGCTGGTTTTCGAACTTGTCCGAGCTTTCATTGATATAAACACTCTGGTAAAGATCGGATGAAAAATGAAGGCCCTATCGTCTTAAGACAAAAGTTAACAACGGACAGATGAAGGACAGATGAACAGATGAAGGACAGCAGAGCTAAAAAATATCAATACCTACGCATTTGGTACTTATTATGAGGCTATAAATCATAGATTTCAATAAAGCAATATGTCTTACTGAATGGCAACACACACTGATCAACTTGCTAGTTAAACCTAAGCTAAGGGCCACTTTGTTTTTGAGGTACCAGGCAAAATCAGTACTGCAAAAAAATACAGTTCCCGATATAACTTAGGTAAACCTTTTTTATTTACAAATTTTGGATTCTTTACAAAATCTAATTGTTAAAGATCAAACTGCACTTTGCTATCAACCATGAAATATGGACAGATATTTGGTTCATTAAAAGATAAAGATGTGTGTTTTTTTCAGTCACCTTAAGGTGACCCATTTATTTTCCCAGTCTTAGCGTGGAACATGGGTCTGGAAGGTCCCTGTCACACCTTACACAGAATATGCAAAAACCTACATGATATACCAATTAAGTACTACTACATGACTGTATCTTCATCTCTGTTGAGTAGTGCTGCGCGGTATTATCGGTTTATCATGATACGGACCTCAAAATAATATGTACCATGATATTTTTTAGCATTCTGATTTTTACCGGTTTTCTCTACACATACTGTTTTCTACACGTGTTTTGATTATGAAAGTAAATCGTAATCTGCAACCAATAAGATCTACTTTTTACTTTGTATGATTCCCGTGTTTGTAATAGAATCGTAAATACACATATTGGGAAGTGGGCACCATCATAGTTAAAAATAGATGCACTTCCAATAACATGTAGTGCTGAGTACCATGCACTCAGACAGGCAAGTGATTGAGAAATATTATAAACAAAAGAGCAAAATCTTGTGTTTGGGATCACTTTGGGTCTACAATGTGTGCTACAATAGTAGATCTAGGCAATGTTGCATTTTGTAATTGCTCTGGCAGCGCAACACATTTGGTAACTTACTTGCAAAGACATTACTCGACGTTGAATACAAATTCAAAACAGAAAGTAGACATTGTCACCATCGGAACTGCCATGCGTAATGTTTCTCATTCACAAGCACAACCAACACTGCATCACGTTATGTCATCTGCTTCGAAGTACATCAGGAAATCGGAAAAGTCTATTGAAATTATCAACGCAATTGTACAAGACAATATATTATGATACGTATTGTGTTACAGTCTCTTGTATCGCAATACGTTTTTTGGATGCGATACCCAGCACTACTATTAAGCAATTCTGAGGACTGTTTTTCACATTTTCATGCATTAAAACAAAACGTCATCAAAAGGGCCAATCCTAAATCCCAAATTAATCTAGAAGGGTGTTCCACGGAACAACTGTGTCGCCTGCTGTGTGCTTATTAAATAACAGCAAGTACAATGTAACTATAAAGTTTGAACACTTTTTCTTTTTATAGTGTTAAAGTTAATAAAAAGGGGCATAAAGCTGCACTGGATATTTGAAAAGGAGGAACTGTGTAAAGTTTCAAGACCATAGGTAAATATTTTGCCTAGTTATGAGCTAGGTTAGGTTGCCAGTTAAAGTTTCATGAAAAGGGGCATAACTCTGCATAAATGAAAGTCGGTGTTATTGGACATGTGTAACAACATTCCTTTGGTTAAGATGAATCTCGATGTGAAGTTTCATGAACATATGTCAAATATTTTTCAAGTTATGGCCAGTTATGAGCTTGGTTAGGTTTCAGGTTAATGTTTTATGAAAAGGGGCATAACTGTCAAAATGAAAGTCAGAGTTATTGGACATGTTTAACAACATTCCTTGAGGTAAGGTGAAGATGTGTTTGAAGTTTCATGAACATAGGTCAAATACTTTTCAAGTTATGGGCAATGTTAACTTGCAGGTTAAAGTGTGACGGATGATGACGGACAAAGTGATCCCTAAGTGTCTGCCATGCTACGCAGGCGACACAAAAAGGTGCTTAGTGCTTATATAGCCTCTATAAGATTTCCTTTTCACTGTAACAGCTTGGAAAGGGTCTTGCTTTCAAAATAACTTTGGGTGAAAATAAAGTAAGAACGCTGTGTGTCCCTTTCAAGTTCCCCGGCCATGTTTTGCTTCATGAACATGTTTATGTTTATTTAAATCGAAAACAATACACAACAATAGATATTTACAATTCACACATTGCAATATCTGTGAAAAGCGAGAATAAGATTTTATTTGATGACGTAGAAAACTTTGAACAGGTAAATTAATCCAAAGGTAAATGTATTTATCAATTATCTGGCAATAGTTGTGCAGCTAGACAATTCAGATTTACCTGCAGTCAGGCAGTGGTAAAAGCAGTATTTACGTCATGCAAATAATACTTATTTTAACATACAACTTAGTAGCGGTTTTCAATATATGTTTCTCTCCGGGACTATCAAGAAATGTTCATATGATGTTTAAGAGTTAAATTTGTTAACTGATAATACTACAAAAAGGGTGGCCATTCATCTTTAAAGTAACTGAGTGAGCATACATACATACTATATATACACACATACAATATATACACACATATAAAACATACATACAATATATACACACATACAATATATACACACATATAAAACATACATACAATATATACACACATATAAAACATACATACTATATATACACACATATAAAACATACATACAATATATACACACATACAATATATACACACATATAAAACATACATACAATATATACACACATATAAAACATACATACAATACATACACACATATAAAACATACAATATATACACACATATAAAACATACATACAATATATACACACATATAAACTCGGTCAACCTAGGACCATGATTACCCTTGTTTAAGTAAGTAAATATCATAATTACAGGTGAACTGTGAGGTGCCTTGGTAATTCTATTTCTAGTTTTCATACATGTGATACTTTAGAAGCCACAATCTGTGAGATTTAAGAATGTTTTAAGGGAAATTTGTTCCAAAAACTGTGAGATTTAAGAATATTTTAAGGGAAATTTCTTCCAAAATCTGTGTGATTCTATAAAAAAATAAATAAGGTATAAGTGAATTTTATCTAATAAATTCATACATTTAAGCTTTCTAAAGCATTTGATGATAAAACAAGTTAGTAAAATGTCATTTAAAGCTTTTTAAATTGGTTTTCTTTTCACAATTTTTTCAGTTAGATGCCCAAATCTCACAGATTTTCAACTTCTAAAGAGATGAAGTTGTGTGAGTTTTGGTCTCAGGGTGAGGGAATTCACAGGAAATTGCATCTTTTGATTACTACTATTATTATAATTGTCTATGAAGGACATCAACGTTGAATTTAGTGCATGCAGTCATTCAAAACACGTACACCATAATTATTATACTATTGTGTGCACTAATGAATTTCCTATCCAACAATTCTGGTAATTTGCCACTTGTTAATGGCACTAACAGTTTTTACAAATGCAACCAGCCATTTTGAACAGATTTTCAGGCCAGAGTTACATCATAATGCGAATCCCGCAGCAAATACTGAAAACGAAAGTAGTTCCATCACATGAATTTAGGACAAAATGAAGCATTTACACCCGTCAAGCTGGTCACAGCATTTATGTTGGGGTCAGGCGTGATGCGGGAAATCTTATCTTGTACAAGAGATCGTGCGCTGGGCACAGCAATAACTTTTCATTTTCAGTATTTGCTGCAGGATTTGCTTTATGACGTAATACGGCCTGTAAAATCTGTTCAAAATGGCTGGTTTAGTTTATTTGTATGGTGTTTTACGTCATTTTCAACACATGTAAGGTAATATATGACGGTCGATCTTTTGTGGTGGAGGCAGACCACCCACTTTTCCTGGGTAGAACCAGTACTGTACACCTACATTAGTAAAATCTGTTAGTGCCAATAACAAGTGCCAACAACAACTACTGGTGGTTATGTGACTTTCTTGATAGACTTCACAAACAGATAAAAGATGCTTCCCTTTAATGATTCATCCGTTTACACCGGATATCTAGACAAATGACTAGTAGATTCAAATTGCACTTTGGTGACTTTGGACTTGGATATCTTGTTGGATAGGAAATTCAGTTGTGCACATGATAGTATATTGTGTGCGTGTCATTGAGATTGTTTTGCTTGACCTCTGAAAAAGAACACTAAAATTCAATGTTCCAGTCCTTCATAGACAATAATTATTATAATAATAGAAGGTAAGAATCAAAATTTTCTGTGTATGAGTTTACTTTATTTTTTTTACACAAGAAATCTGCGGTTTCACGTCTCACCTAACGTGGGTGAGACTTAAAAATAAAAGATAAATGTTGCTTAAATGAATGTTTGTAAACATTTTAATAACTTAAACAATGGAGTTTAATCGCCATTCTATAAAATCAAAAAAAAAATCAAAAAATATAAAAAAAATCATCACCCCCAAAAAGTAGGTCAAGGTCATAGATGAAATCCATGCGTCCAGAAAGATGCACTGTTTTCCAAAGATTTAAGCTATAAACTAGGTTTGAATCATCTAGTGCATAATTAAAAACAGAAAATAACAAAAGTTAAAGGTAAAAATTATTAAGTTATCTGCCCTTTGCTTGGAGGGTCAAGGTCACTTCCATATTTCCTCTATCACGTTGCAATGTACCACCCCCGATACAACTATAAGTACAGTTTGAAAGCTCTAGGGCATCCATATTTGACACTGAATCAGTCGTTTTGGTAAAGGTTTCAAATCAATATCACTTATAGTTTTTGATAAATTGTATTCTGAAAGTCTTTTTTTTTAGCTGTGATGGCCGTCTTGAATTTCAGGTCAAAATGCTTTTTATTAGGATCAACTAGAACTATCACTGAAGGTGATGAATACCCCCGTTTAAATTCAAACAAAGGGCCATATAATTCTGTTATAAATTAGGCAATCAACAATGGGTGATGTACAGGAAAATAAGGTCATCAGTTGGCATGTGTATACAGTTTGGGAACAAACCATTCAAAACTGTTAGAGGAATGCCAGTAATAACAAGAGAAAAGCCTGTTGGCGTTAAAGCCGGGTTTTCCATAATTTGAAAGATGAAACATTTGAATGTTGTGCAGTCCACAATGCAAGATATTCACAACAGATTTTAGTTTCTTTTCAACATACAGTATTTTTGATAAAACTTGTTTCAAGTTACTGACAAACTGGATGTAAATTTAAAGCAAATTCTAAGTAAAGAAATGTGACTAACATTCAAGGGGGATAATCCTGAAAATACTCTGAAACCATTTTTCTATTTTTAGTAACAGTGACCTTAAACCCAATGACCTCAAATGCTTCGTTTTCATATAAGCTACCTATCCAGAAAGTTTCAGGCCAATATCTAATTCCTAACTGAAGTTATTGAGCGGAAACCATTTTTCTATTTTTAGTAACAGCGACCTTGACCTTGAATGATTTACTTATTGACCCAAAATGCAATCCCAAAATTGCTTTTTATGTAAGTTACCTATCTAGAAAACGTATGCCAATATCTCATTCCTAACTGAAAGTACTAAACAGAAACCATTTTCTATTTTTAGTACCAGTGACCTTGACTTTGAATCCAGTGACTTCAAATGCAACCCCTTCATATAAGCTACCTATCCAAAAAGTTTCATGCCAATATCTCGTTCCTAACTAAAGTTATTGTGCGGAAACCAAACCTAGAACTATCACTGAAGGGGATGAATAATACCCCACCTAAATGTTAAGTCAAATAAAGGGCCATTATTCTGTAATAAATTAGGCAATCAACAATGGGTGACATAGAGGGACATAAGGTCATCAGTTGTTGTGTTTAATGAAGTTTGGAAACAAACCATTCAAAAGTGTTTGAGAAATTTCAAGTAATGAACATGTGTAACGGGACGTGACGTGACAAAAAATGTGTTACGGGATGGGATCCTATATAGCCCCCACTAGACATGAAGAGCAACATTCCTGTTTAGTTTCATGAAAATGAAGTAGTATCAGAGCAGCAGTTGCCACAAAAAAAAAAGATGCTTATAAAACACCATTGCATAGGAAGGCACGAAGCCACAAGAAAACTATGAAACAGTAAACAGTTAATAATAGACGTGTGGTTAAAAGCATTAAATGAATATAAATGTGTCATCATGGTTGATTTTAGGAAAACTTTTAATTTAATGACAATCTTTAATAACACAATAATTATATGTATAAACTTACAAAGGCCAATGACACGAATTTGAAGGAAAACAAGAGTTGCATTTATTGTGCTCTGTCCTCTCACGCCTTCTATCATTGTGTGCAGTTGCATCACAGTCCCATCAGTAGTGTTCAAGCTATGCTCCGGACAAGAAGTATTAGTATAAAATCACTAAGACCAATAACTGCAATTTGAATGAAGATAGAGTTATGGTTCTTGTGCTTTGCACTCCTCTCATTATTATGTGAAGTTTCATTACAGTCCCATCAGTAGTGTTCAAGTTATGCTCCGGACAAGAATTATTAGTATAAAATTACTAAGGCCAATAACTGCTATTTGAATGAAGATAGAGTTATGGTTCTTGTGCTTTGCACTCCTCTCATTGCCCTCTATCATTATTATGTGAAGTTTCATTCGGTCCCATTAGCAGTTTTCAAGTTATGCTCCAGACAGGAAGCAGACGAATGGACAAAGTAGTGACTATATGCTGCGCCGAAATTGTTCAGGGAGCAAAACATGTTTTATTAAGTGGTTTTAACCTTATTCAACGGATAGGAAATAAAATGTCTCCTTAAATGTCTAATAAACAACTAACTACATGTGGTGACCAACATGGCTCCCTTAAATGTCTGATAAATAACTAACTACACGTGGTGACCCACATGGCTCCCTTATTGTCCGATAAACAACTAACTACATGTGGTGACCAACATGGCTCCCTTAAATGTCTGATAAATAACTAACTACACGTGGTGACCCACATGGCTCCCTTATTGTCCGATAAACAACTAACTACATGTGGTGACCCACATGGCTCCCTCAAATGTCCGATAAACAACTTACTACATGTGGTGACCCACATGGCTCCCTCAAATGTCCGATAAACAACTAACTACATGTGGTGACCCACATGGCTCCCTTAAATATCTGATAAACAACTACTTATGGTGACCCACATGGCTTCCTTAAATGTCTGATAAACAACTAACTACATGGCCCCCTTAAATGTCCGATAAACAACTAACTACATGTGGTGACCGACATGGCTTCCTTAAATGTCTGATAAACAACTAACTACATGTGGTGACCCACATGACTCTTACTGAAGGAAAATCTTCAAACTACTCAGTGCCCTCAGTGTTTGGTACCTAAATAATGGTGTTGTTTCTAACACTGGAAAAAAGTGCTCTACACCTGAAAAATTGGCAAGATTATATAAAAAAAATATCATTAAACAATTACGACACTGAACTATGACTTTGAACAGGTGACAACATTCTGGGAATGCATATAAATGGACATTTTAAGTGGAATAGTCATGTGTGTGGTATATACCCAATATGACCCTTTTTAACTTAAAAAGTACCCCCCCCCCCCCCCCCCCAACCCCAACCTTTCACACCTTCATTTATGGGGAGCATAAAAGCTACATGTATGACTGGACTGCGTTTTAAAATGAATACAAAAATTCAAAATTATCAGTAATAAAATACTGCAGACAATAAAACGTAAGGAAAATTTGATAATTACACACAGGCACCCATGTTACATTGTAATAAATCAAAATGTGCATGTAGACTGTATTTTTGAAAGCTAATTTACTAAGAACTGTTTCGATATAAACATGTTAGCCAGGCATTCGTTGATTCTCTTTAATATTGAAATATACACATACATGTATCTCCTTAAATTTAAGATGAAAGTAATATTTCTTTAAAGTAGATATCTCGCCAACAGCCAAATGTTACCGTTTTTAAACCTACTGATGATGAGGTATATATTTAACTTGCATATTTTGAGAATCCAAACTCTACAGACACAACATAATGGCTTTAACAAACCGGGCCCAAAACCGGAGTTGGGCCTTGGAACTTGGAGAACATACACATTATTATATGACCTGAACACCTGGATAGGGTTTTGATTAACGGTTTTGTAGTGTAATTTTGTCGTTATTTGGCGGGTTAGTATTTAGATTCATGATCGAAACATGAGCAAAGAGAGATGCTATTCTGGATGTTCTTTCCACTTGGAGGCAATAACATTTCGAATGTCATATACATGAAAGTATACAAAATAACATAGAGATCAGGGATTATTAATCATATAACACCAAAATATATACAAATATGTGCTTCAAAACTTGGATTTCATAATTTTTATGGGATTTATCAATATATTTGTACAAATTAAGTTTAATCCATGGAGTGTAAAAGCTCCCAATATGGAGAAATTATAGACCAAAATAAATGATTACGTTCAAAAACAACAAACAAATATAAGTTACAAGAAAAGCTCATTGAAAGGACACTCGGCAATCTTTTAAGTCATAAAATAAGACAAAACATGTAACGTTTTAATAATTTAAATGCTTGCTTGAGTTATTTCCCTTGAAGGAAACCCGTTAGTTTGACATGAAATATAAATCAGATCTGACTTTTACTATAACAGTATGGAAAGATTCTTACTTTCAAAATAATTTGTGGGTGAAAGCAAGGCTATCCCTTGTGTGCCTGGAAATAACATAATGTTTTACTGCCTTTTACTATCAAGTTTATTAGACAATGCTTAGAAGACAGAATGAGAGGTTCTTCCTAACCTCTAGGGTAAAAGGCACTGACATAATATTCTTTTTATATCATGTAGATTATCCACATTTTCTGCATGGCTGATGGTTTACTATTCTTACTGTATTCGATACTGTATTAGTTTTATCTATTAAACAGAATGCTTCGCTTGTTGAGGATGCCGTCATATTGTTTTTTCTTCGTTTTGTTGTGAGGTCAGATAATGAAAATTGCGTACAATATACACAGAGGTATTTCGCATGCTTTTTTTGTATTAGTCACTGCCTGATAAAGCAACATTTATTGGGTCACCGTTTTACCAGGCAGAACAGTGGATTATCTACAGCAGAACAGTGGATTATCTACAGGTAGAACAGTGGATTATCTACAGGTAGTTATCAAGCGGTAAAATTAGCACATCTGATTTATTAATCCAGTATCATTTTGACTTTAAATCAGCTTGATTATAATTAAATAAAAGGTAACAAAATTTGACACTTTTCTTCGTAATTCTACCTTAATTTTAAATATATTATTGGTTCAACATAATCAACAATTAGTAACGAAATATAATATGCAAAGACATTTTGCTTTGGACTATTCAAATAATTTTTAATATTGATTTGCAAATATTGCAGTTGTGTAGAAAAGCTAACGGGATGCCCGAGTTTTAAAGTAGCTATCCCGCCAACAACAGCCAACTTTTATGTCACCGTTTCTAAATCTACTTAAGATGAGGTATACATGTAACTTAAGAGAATCCAAACTCTATAGACACAATATAAATGGCTTTAACCAGTCAGGCCAAACCCCAAAACTGGAGCGTTCAATTAAGAGTTACCAACTCATAATTCCTTTTACGCATATTCATACATGGGTATTTGAAGAACCCCTGACAAATCCTATACTTGTAATCGGCACATATACATTATACGACCTGAACACCTGAACACCTGAACACATGGATAAAGTTTTGATAAACTGTTTTGTAGTATTTTGCCATTATTTGGCGGTTAGTTACTTTAAACAAATCAAGATTGCCTTGTGTCCCTTTTAACTACAAAATCTAAAATTATTTTGTTTATATATTTTACTTTTTTACTTCTAATATCATGATTAATTCCATGGATTAAACGACCAAAAGAACATACAGACATTAATTCTAAGTATTGCTGCTTCCTTGAGTTAATTGTTCTAGTGAACTTTCCTGTGACGCTGTTGTCAGTGTACTCTCTTGTGATGCTGACAGATAAGGACTTGAAGTGCGTGAACCCCCTGCCGACGACAATGACTGGTCATTGTTCACCATCAACATTGTACCACTGGATGTTTCAAAGGTAAATTTGGTAGGACATGATGTTGAGTCATCGAGTTTGATTTTCTTGCTAATCAGCTGTTCATAACAGTCACTTTTTTGTTGTAGCATTTCTTTTTTCTGTTCATATTCATTTACTTTCTTCTTTAACTCTGAAAGAAAAAACAATACAGGCTGTCATTGTAAACTGTGAAACAAAGCTCAAAATGGATGTCAGAAGAAAATTGATTCATAGGAAAGTCTAGAAGGGTATTCCACAGAACACTTGTGTCACCTGAAGTATCTTTATTCAACACAGGTCAAATACTTTCAAGTTATGGCTAGTTATGAGGCGGTAGCCCTATTGTCAACCCTTTTGTGTTTGTGAGGTCTAATTTGGCATTTTGTTCATCTTTAAAGTTGTTCTTTGTTTCTGTGTGTTTGTGGTTGACTGTCGTCCTTGTGTGTGTGTTTGTGGTTGACTGTCGTCCTTGTTTGTGTGTGTTTGTGGTTGACTGTCGTCCTTGTTTGTGTGTGTTTGTGGTTGACTGTCGTCCTTCAATGCTGCTTTTCCGGTTCGATTTTTATATCCATATGGCTAGTTACGATATGGCTAGTTACGAGCTTGGTTACAGTGTTATGAAAGGGGACAAAATAAAATTCAAGAGTTATTGGACATGTGTAAACAACATTCCGTGGGTTAAGATGAAGATGCGTGTGAAGTTTCATGAACATAGGTCAAATACTTTCCAAGTTGTGGCCAAAGTAAGGTTTCAGGTTAAAATGTGACGGTAACGGACAATGGTAAAAGTGATCCCTAGGTGTTGACCATGCTATGGAGGCAATACAAAAAGTCCTTCAAGGTAGTCCTAGTGAGAACGGACGGGCGGATGGACAAAGGCCATAACTATATCCTCCTTCCGCTTGCGGCGGCGGAGGATAATGAAATGTAACATAAATCACCAAGATATAACTACATAGTAAATATAAAATCAATCCATGCAATCATTCTGTTTTAGGTGTGAGTTATGAAGGAGTTAGTGTCATAAGGCAGCAACTCTGTAACATGGTAAATTACTGCAATCTGTACCCCTGTAGAGGGGCCCCTTTACACAGGAGGACAAAACCTGTTTTACAAATGTTGTCCCTAAAAGACCATACCAAATTAAAATCAAATGCATTCACATTTGGACAAGATATGCATTTTTTTTTGTGTTATTTACCTGATTAACCTCTATGGAGCCCCAGCGGATGGAGCCAAAATAAGAATACGTATTGCGCATCTACACAACCGTAACTAAGAAATACACCACACATGAACATGGAATCTCAAAGGGTATAGAAAGAGTTAACAGTACAAGCCCGAAACTCGTAATAGTTAAATTACTGCAAGTTCCCCAAGTTGTACCACTGTAGAGTGGCCCCTTTATGCAGATGGTCAAAACCCAATTTATATATGTCGTGCCTCAAGTTCCTAAATAATCATAACAAATTAGAATCGTAACCATTCACATTTGGACAAGATTAGCAATTTCTTGTGATTTTTTACCCTATTACCCACCAGGGGGCCCCATCGGGCAGAGCCAAAATCCGAGACCATTATGCACATCTACACATCCTAATTAAGAAATTCACCACACACAAACTGGAGATCTCAAAGGGTATAGAAGGAGTTAACGTCACAAGGCAGGAACTATGTAATACTGCAATCTCCCCAGCTGTGTTGTGCCTCAAGTCCCTACATGACCATACAAAATTAGAATCAAATCCATCCTTACTTGGACAAGATTTTTTTGTGATTTTTACCAGATTACCCCCAGTGGGTGGAGCAAAATCCGAGACCTTGCTGAACCCTTTGCGTTATAAAAAACAAAACAAAAAAAAGATTTCCCAATATGGCATGTTGCATATTTAAGAAAAATCAAGGGCCCTAAGTCTGGTGTTACTGGTCCGATCAGGCTGGTTTTCAAACTTCTCTGATCTTTTATTGATATTAAAAATCTGGCAAAATTTGGTAAAGATCAAATAATAAATGAAAGTGCCACAATGTTCGTAAGGCAGAATATGTCTGTTTTCAGCAAAACAAGGGCCATAACTCTGGTATTACTAATCCGACCTGGCTGGTTTTCGAATTCTCCGAGCTTTTATTGATATTAACAAATTGTGCAAGTTTGGCAGCGATCAAATAATAAATGAAGGTGCTAAAGTGTTCACAAAGCAGAAAATAGCATTTTCAGCAAAACAAGGGCCACAACTCTGGTGTTACTAATCCAATCGGGTTTGGATTGAACTTGTCCGAGCTTTCATTGATATTAACAAGCTGTGCAAGTTTGGTAAAGATTAAATAATAAATGAAGGTGCTAGAGTGTTCACAAGGCAGAATATGGCATTTTTCAGCAAATCAAGGGCCATAACTCTGGTGAAACTAATCTGATCCGGCTGGTTTTTGAACTTGTCCGAGCTTTCATTAATATAAAGACTCTGGTAAAGTTTGGTTAAGATCTGATTAATAATGATGGCCCTATCGTGTTTACAAGGCAAAAGTTAACGGACGATGACAACGGACAACTCGCCATCCCAAGTAGAGCTAATAAGCATTTTGTAGTAAAAACCAGATGTGACCTATATTTCGTCAAAGCAAGTAGGTCACATCGACCCAAAAATTTGCACAAGTTAGATACAAATAAGGAACACTCTGGTGAAATTTGATGAAAATCCTGCATGAAAGAAGCAAGATACCCATGCCAAAGCAGGTGACCATATTTCGTCCAAAAAAGGTCACAACGACCTGAAATTTTGAACATGATGTAAGATGCATATAAAGAATGTTCTGGTGCAGTTTGGTGGAAATCCTCAAGAAAGGAGCATGATATGCATAGACAGAACGAAGGATACAAAGAAAAGGTGATCCATCCTACTTCTGGTGTAAGATCATTTTACTAGCATTATTCTACTGTAGTGGTAAACAAAGCTATTAGAGCTGTCCAACAGCTGTTTACCCTTCCTACATAAAGAGAACACCTCCTTACATAATACATAATAAAGGTTTTAATACACTAACTTTGGGGCACAGCCATTTTTTACCCGAGGAACTTCATTTGTACAACTTTTGTAGTTTAGGAGTTGGTGATCACTTATAAACAAAATCTGTTCAACGGTTCTTGAGAAGAAGATTAATTAAGGTTTTAACCATATATGGTAATGGTGGCCATCTTGGATAATGCATTGATCTAATTTGTACAATTTTGAAAGGCATTGACCTCAGAATCATCCGTGTGATATTTGGTCAAAATTGGTCGTGCAGTTTCTGAGATGTTGCTTACTCTCCCCCACCCACCCTTCAACAGCGGCCTTCTTGGGGAACAGCCATTTTTTACCCGAGGAACTTCATTTGTAAAACTTTTGTAGTCTAGAAGTTGGCGATCATTTATAAACAAAAACTGTCAAAATCTGTTCAACGGTTCTTGAGAAGAGGATTTTTTCAGGTTTTGACCATATATGGTAATGGTGGCCATCTTGGATGTTTGTCTTAATTTGTATGAATTTGAAAGACAATGACCTCAGTATCATCCATGTGAAATTTGGTCAAATTGGCCTTGCAGTTGTAGAGGACCATAAGCTAATGCTACATACAATATATGAGAGACATACATCTTGTGCTTTCAGAGAAGATTTTTTTAAATCCCTATATGTCTATGTAAAACATGTAAAATATCCATATACAAAACTTTGGAACCCCGGGGCACAGCCACTTTTGACCCTAGGAACTTCGTTTGTATAACTTTTGTAGTCTAGGAGTTGGCGATCATTTATAAATAAACAACGTCAAAATCTGTTCAGCGGTTCTTGTGAAGAAGATTTTTTAAGCTTTTGACCATATATATTAATGGCGGCCATCTTGGATGTCGCATTGACCTAATTTGTATAATTTTGGAAGGCATTGACCTCAGTACCGTCCATGTGAAATTTGGTCAAAATTGGTCAAGCGGTTCCTGAGGAGATGTCGTTTACAAATGCCCTATATAAGTCTATGTAAAACATGTAAAATCTCCATATACAAACTTTGGAACCCCGGGGCAAAGCCAATTTTGAGCCTAGGAACTTCGTTTGTATAATTTTGCAGTCTAGGAGTTGGCGATCATTTATAAACAAAAACTCTCAAAATCTATTCAGCAGTTCTTGCAAAGAAGTTTTTTTAAGGTTTTGACCATATATGGTAATGGCGGCCATCTTGGATGTTGCAATGACCTAATTTGTAAAATTTTGGAAGGCATTGACCTCAGTATCGTCCATATGAAATTTTGTCAAAATTGGTCAAGCGGTTTCTGGGGAGATATCGTTTACAAATGCCCCATATAAGTCTATGCAAAACATATAAAATCTCCATAGTAACAAACACTTTGGAACCCCGAGGCACAGCCATTTTTGAACTTTGTATAACTTTTGTAGTTTAGGAGTTGGTGATCATTTATAAACAAAAACTTCCAAAATCTGGTGAGCGGTTCTTGAGAAGAAGATTTTTTAAGGCTTTGACCATGTATGGTAATGGCGGCCATCTTGGATGTCGCATTCACCTAATTTGTACAATTTTGGAATAATTTGACCTCAGTATCATCCATGTAAAATTTGCTCAAAATTGTCTAAGGAGAAGTTGTTTTAATAACCAAGAGCTAACGGACGACGATGACGGACTGACTAAAAGCGGTCACAATAGCTCACTTTGAGCCTTCGGCTCAGGTGAGCTAAAAAAAGGCAAAGCTCGACTTACGCTCCATTTCTTTATCCAGCTTGTCCCGTTGCCGGTCAAACTCGAATTTGTGTGCACACAATCTCATGTCTAGTTTGGATTTCATTCCCAGCTCATTCACAATTAGTGACGCCTTTTTGGCATCTGTAATAATAAACGGTGCAAGTATTCTTCAACATATTTTAAAGGTATCCAAAAAAATGTAAAATGCATTCAATTTAAAGGGAATGTAGCGACACAGCCAAACAATCTTTATTATTGAGAGTTCTGAAAAACTTGGAAAAGGGTGAAAGAACTAGAACTATCACTGAAGGTGATGAATACCCCCGCTATTTTGCTATAGTCGATGAGGATGGGCAAAATCAAGACTAATAAATGTCTAAAATATCTGTTATTTTTTTAATGTGAAAAAAAATAAGTAAAACAAAGGTCCATAATTCTGTAAAACAAATTAATTCAGACTCAAACAAGAAACGTGGAAATTCCACAAAAACCAGGGTTTTCGAGCGGAAAATGTTTTTCTAATTTTAGTAACAGTGACCTCAGTGACCCCAAATGCAATCCCAAACTTCCTTTTGATATAAGCTACCTACACAGCAAGCTTCATTCTAATATCTCATTCCTTTACTCAAGTTATTGAGCGGAAACCATTTTTCTATTTTTAATAACAGTTACCTTGACCCCAGCGACCCCAACTGCACTCCCAAGCTTCCTTTCCATATAAGCTACCTACTCTGCAATACCTCATTCCTAACAAAAGTTACACAGCGTAAACTGGTTTTAATAGTGACCTTGACTCCAGTGACCAGAAATGCAATCACAAGCTTCCTTTCCATATAAGCTACCTACCCGGCAAGTTTCATCTCAAAAACTCATCCCTAACAAAAGATATTGAGCAGAGTTTCATCCCAATATCTCATTCCTAACAAAAGTTAAAGAGCGGATTATTATTATTTTTAGTAACAGTGACCTTGACCTTGAACCCAGTGACCCCAAATGCAATCCCAAGCTTCATTTCCATGTAAGCTATCAACCCTGAAAGTTTCATCACAATACCTCATTCCTAACAAAAGTTACTGAGCTGAAACGTTTTTTCTATTTTTAGTAACAGTGAGCTTGACCCCAGTGACCCAAAATGCAATCCCAAGCTTCCTTTCCATATAAGCTACCTACCCTGCAAATTTCATCACAATACCTCATTCCTAACAAAAATTATTGAGAAGAAACCGTTTTTCTATTGTTAGTACCCCAGTGAACCCAAATGCAATCCCAAGTTTCCTTTCCATATAAGCTACCAACACTGCAAGATTCATTGCAATACCTCATTCCTAACAAAAGTTACTGAGCGGAAACCGTTTTTCTATTTTTAGTAACAATGACCTTGACCCCAGTGACCCTAAATGCAATCCCAAGCTTCCTTTCCATATAAGCTACCTACCCTGCAAAGTTCATCACAATACCTCATTCCTAACAAAAGTTACTGAGCGGAAACCATTTTTCTATTTTTAGTAACAGTGACGCTGACCCCAGTGACCCCAAATGCAATCCCAAGCTTCCTTTCCCTATAAGCTACCTACCCTGCAAGTTTCATCCCAATACCTCATTCCTAACAAAAGTTATAGAGAGGAAAATGTTTTTTCTATTTTTAGCAACAGTGACCTTGAACTTGACCCCAGTGACCCAAAATGCAATCCCAAGCTTTATTTCCATGTAAGCTACCTACCCTGCAAGTTTCATCACAATACCTCATTCCTAACAAAAGTAATTGAGCAGAAACTGTTTTTCTATTTTTAGTACCGCAGTGACCTTGTTTTTCTATTTTTAGTATCGCAGTGACCCCAAATGCAATCCCAAGTTTCCTTTCCATATAAGCTACCAACACTGCAAGTTTCATCGCAATACCTCATTCCTAACAAAAGTTACTGAGCGGAAACCGTTTTTCTATTTTTAGTAACAATGACCTTGACCCCAGTGACCCTAAATGCAATCCCAAGCTTCCTTTCCATATAAGCTACCTACCCTGCAAAGTTCATTGCAATACCTCATTCCTAACTAAAGTTATTGAGCGGAAAATAAGAGTTTGACGCCACACGCACACACGTCCGCCTGCCAAACAACATACCCCAATCTAATAACCAGGTTTTCCCAGAACCATTAATGCAGAGACACATTATATCACAGTGTGAACTGTATGTCAAGTGTAATAAAAACATTTTAAGTGAAAACCACATCAAGTTCATTATAGAGTGAAAAATTCTAAGTCAAATAAAGGGCCATAATTCTATAATAAGTTAGGTCAGTTGTTATGAGTATATGAAGTTTGGGAACAATCCATTCAAAAGTGCTTGAGATATCATGTATTAAGAATGTATTACGGGACGCGACGCGACAATTTTAAGTCAAACAAAGGTCCATATTTCTGTAATATATTAGGCAATCAATGATGGGTGATGTAGAGGGACATAAGGTCATCAGCTGTTATGAGTATATAAAGTTTGGGAACAATCCATTCAAAAGTGCTTGAGATATGCAAGTATTAAAGAATGTGTTACAGGAAGTGACGCGACTGGACTTTATGGACGTGACTCCTATATAGCCCCCACTTCACTTTGTCAAAGCTTGGGTATAATTATCAAACCGGATGATAAACAAAGAAGATATTATCATTTGAAGGTTCAAATGAAATGGATATGGAAGCCGCCATTTTGAGAGCTATGACATCACAATTCTAAATGACCATATATGGAATATTAATAAATATGAAAATTTACTGATTTGAAGGGGAAAAAATACAACTGTGTGAAAAATATGTATACTTAATAGCAATAATATGATTTTCTTAAGTGTTTTCATAATGGCCCAGTTATTGGTCCAAGGACTGTCATACTGGCCCAAGGACCAATAATTCAGACAATATGAAAACACTTAATTAATGACAATTTTATTAATTAACTTCCACTACAGTAAAATTTTATTTTATTAACATCATTTTGACAAGATTTGCGTTTATTGACAGTAGCGTAAATTAGTTTCTTAAGCTCGTATTGGCGAGTTTCTTCATATTGGCCTTGTTTCCCATATTGGCCGACTTTCGCTGCATATTGGCCTTGCTTCCCATATTGGCCGACTTTCGGTTCATATTGGCCTTGTTTCCCATATTGGCCGACTTTCGGTTCATATTGGCCAAGTTTGCATCATATTATGTGTAGAGTTTCTAGTAAAACAAGCCTAATATTGTTAAGTTAATTAATAATGCTTTATAATATATGTGCTTTATGACCAGTAATGGATTTTGAATTCATTCACGGTGACTTTCTTTGCTTTAAATATTTATCAATATTCCATATATGGTAATTTGGAACTATGATGTCATAGTTCTCAAAATGGCAGCTCCCACATCCATTTTAGAACAACCTTTAAATGGTCATATATTTTTGTTGATCATCCTTTTTTGATAATTTGTTCACCTTTTCCCAGATTTTCAGAACTCTCAATGAAGAGCTTGTTTGGCTGTGTGGCTACATTCCCTTTAAGCAAATTGTTATCAAACTTCAAAATGTAACCTTTATTTTCATGAAAATATTGCACCAACCTTCTATAGGCTGATAATTAAGTCTATTAGTTCATTTTCTCAAATCATAACCTTCGGTAGGAGGATAATTATGTCTACTACTTCATGTTCAACTACACCCACCTTCTATAGAAGGATAATTATGTCTACTACACCATGTTCGCCCACTCCCACCTTCTATAGGAGGATAATCATGTCTACTACTTCATGTTCCCCCATACCCACCTTCTATAGGAGGATAATTATGTCAACTACTCCATGTTAAACTACACCCACCTTCTATAGGAGGATAATTATGTCTACTACTTCATGTTCAACTACACCCACCTTCTATAGGAGGATAATTATGTCTACTACTCCATGTTCAACTACACCAACCTTCTATAGGAGGATAATTATGTCTACTACTTCATGTTCAACTACAACTACCTTCTATAGGAAGATAATTATGTCTACTACTCCATGTTCAACTACACCTACCTTCTATAGGAGGATAATTATGTCTACTACTTCATGTTCAACTACACCCACCTTCTATAGGAAGATAATTATGTCTACTACTCCATGTTCAACTACACCTACCTTCTATAGGAAGATAATTATGTCTACTACTCCATGTTCAACTACACCTACCTTCTATAGGAAGATAATTATGTCTACTACTCCATGTTCAACTACACCTACCTTCTATAGGAAGATAATTATGTCTACTACTCCATGTTCAACTACACCCACCTTCTATAGGAGGATAATTATGTCTACTACTTCATGTTCAACTACACCCACCTTCTATAGGAGGATAATCATGTCTACTACTTCATGTTCAACTACACCTACCTTCTATAGGAGGATAATTATGTCTACTACTCCATGTTCAACTACACCCACCTTCTATAGGAGGATAATTATGTCTACTACTCCATGTTCAACTACATCCACCTTCTATAGGAGGATATTTATGTCTACTACTTCATGTTCAACTACACCCACCTTCTATAGGAGGATAATTATGTCTACTACTCCATGTTCAACTACACCCACCTTCTATAGGAGGATAATTATGTCTACTACTCCATGTTCAACTACACCCACCTTCTATAGGAGGATAATTATGTCTACTACTCCATGTTCAACTACACCCACCTTCTATAGGAGGATAATTATGTCTACTACTCCATGTTCAACTACACCCACCTTCTATAGGAGGATAATTATGTCTACTACTTCATGTTCTCCCACATCCACCTTCTATAGGAAGATAATTATGTCTACTACTCCATGTTCAACTACACCCACCTTCTATAGGAGGATAATTATGTCTACTACTCCATGTTCAACTACACCCACCTTCTATAGGAGGATAATTATGTCTACTACTTCATGTTCTCCCACATCCACCTTCTATAGGAGGATAATTATGTCTACTACTTCATGTTCAACTACACCTACCTTCTATAGGAAGATAATTATGTCTACTACTCCATGTTCAACTACATCCACCTTCTATAGGAGGATAATTATGTCTACTACTTCATGTTCAACTACACCTACCTTCTATAGGAAGATAATTATGTCTACTACTCCATGTTCAACTACACCCACCTTCTATAGGAGGATAATTATGTCTACTACTTCATGTTCAACTACACCTACCTTCTATAGGAGGATAATCATATCTACTACTTCATGTTCTCCCACATCCACCTTCTATAGGAGGATAATTATGTCTACTACTCCATGTTCAACTACACCCACCTTCTATAGGAGGATAATCATGTCTACTACTTCATGTTCCTCCACACCCACCTTCAATAGGAGGATAATTATGTCTACTACTCCATGTTCAACTACATCCACCTTCTATAGGAGGATAATTATGTCTACTACTCCATGTTCAACTACACCCACCTTCTATAGGAAGATAATTATGTCTACTACTTCATGTTCAACTACACCTACCTTCTATAGGAAGATAATTATGTCTACTACTCCATGTTCAACTACACCCACCTTCTATAGGAGGATAATTATGTCTACTACTTCATGTTCAACTACACCTACCTTCTATAGGAGGATAATCATATCTACTACTTCATGTTCTCCCACATCCACCTTCTATAGGAGGATAATTATGTCTACTACTCCATGTTCAACTACACCCACCTTCTATAGGAGGATAATTATGTCTACTACTCCATGTTCAACTACATCCACCTTCTATAGGAGGATAATTATGTCTACTACTCCATGTTCAACTACACCCACCTTCTATAGGAAGATAATTATGTCTACTACTTCATGTTCAACTACACCTACCTTCTATAGGAAGATAATTATGTCTACTACTCCATGTTCAACTACACCCACCTTCTATAGGAGGATAATTATGTCTACTACTTCATGTTCAACTACACCTACCTTCTATAGGAGGATAATCATATCTACTACTTCATGTTCAACTACACCTACCTTCTATAGGAGGATAATCATGTCTACTACTTCATGTTCTCCCACATCCACCTTCTATAGGAGGATAATTATGTCTACTTCTCCATGTTCAACTACATCCACCTTCTATAGGAGGATAATTATGTCTACTACTTCATGTTCAACTACACCTACCTTCTATAGGAGGATAATTATGTCTACTACTTCATGTTCTCCCACATCCACCTTCTATAGGAGGATAATTATGTCTACTACTCCATGTTCAACTACATCCACCTTCTATAGGAGGATAATTATGTCTACTACTCCATGTTCAACTACACCCACCTTCTATAGGAAGATAATTATGTCTACTACTTCATGTTCAACTACACCTACCTTCTATAGGAAGATAATTATGTCTACTACTCCATGTTCCTCCACACCCACCTTCTGTAGGAGGATAATTATGTCTACTACTCCACGTTCAACTACATCCACCTTCTATAGGAGGATAATTATGTCTACTACTCCATGTTCAACTACACCCACCTTCTATAGGAAGATAATTATGTCTACTACTTCATGTTCAACTACACCTACCTTCTATAGGAGGATAATTATGTCTACTACTCCATGTTCAACTACATCCACCTTCTATAGGAGGATAATTATGTCTACTACTCCATGTTCAACTACACCCACCTTCTATAGGAGGATAATTATGTCTACTACTTCATGTTCAACTACACCCACCTTCTATAGGAGGATAATTATGTCTACTACTTCATGTTCAACTACACCTACCTTCTATAGGAGGATAATTATGTCTACTACTTCATGTTCTCCCACATCCACCTTCTATAGGAGGATAATTATGTCTACTACTCCATGTTCAACTACATCCACCTTCTATAGGAGGATAATTATGTCTACTACTCCATGTTCAACTACACCCACCTTCTATAGGAAGATAATTATGTCTACTACTTCATGTTCAACTACACCTACCTTCTATAGGAAGATAATTATGTCTACTACTCCATGTTCCTCCACACCCACCTTCTGTAGGAGGATAATTATGTCTACTACTCCACGTTCAACTACATCCACCTTCTATAGGAGGATAATTATGTCTACTACTCCATGTTCAACTACACCCACCTTCTATAGGAAGATAATTATGTCTACTACTTCATGTTCAACTACACCTACCTTCTATAGGAGGATAATTATGTCTACTACTCCATGTTCAACTACATCCACCTTCTATAGGAGGATAATTATGTCTACTACTCCATGTTCAACTACACCCACCTTCTATAGGAGGATAATTATGTCTACTACTTCATGTTCAACTACACCCACCTTCTATAGGAGGATAATCATGTCTACTACTTCATGTTCAACTACACCCACCTTCTATAGGAGGATAATTATGTCTACTACTCCATGTTCAACTACACCCACCTTCTATAGGAGGATAATTATGTCTACTACTCCATGTTCAACTACACCCACCTTCTATAGGAGGATAATTATGTCTACTACTTCATGTTCTCCCACATCCACCTTCTATAGGAGGATAATTATGTCTACTACTCCATGTTCAACTACACCCACCTTCTATAGGAAGATAATTATGTCTACTACTTCATGTTCAACTACACCTACCTTCTATAGGAAGATAATTATGTCTACTACTCCATGTTCAACTACACCCACCTTCTATAGGAGGATAATTATGTCTACTACTTCATGTTCAACTACACCTACCTTCTATAGGAGGATAATCATATCTACTACTTCATGTTCAACTACACCTACCTTCTATAGGAGGATAATCATGTCTACTACTTCATGTTCTCCCACATCCACCTTCTATAGGAGGATAATTATGTCTACTTCTCCATGTTCAACTACATCCACCTTCTATAGGAGGATAATTATGTCTACTACTTCATGTTCAACTACACCTACCTTCTATAGGAGGATAATTATGTCTACTACTTCATGTTCTCCCACATCCACCTTCTATAGGAGGATAATTATGTCTACTACTCCATGTTCAACTACATCCACCTTCTATAGGAGGATAATTATGTCTACTACTCCATGTTCAACTACACCCACCTTCTATAGGAAGATAATTATGTCTACTACTTCATGTTCAACTACACCTACCTTCTATAGGAAGATAATTATGTCTACTACTCCATGTTCCTCCACACCCACCTTCTGTAGGAGGATAATTATGTCTACTACTCCACGTTCAACTACATCCACCTTCTATAGGAGGATAATTATGTCTACTACTCCATGTTCAACTACACCCACCTTCTATAGGAAGATAATTATGTCTACTACTCCATGTTCAACTACACCTACCTTCTATAGGAGGATAATTATGTCTACTACTTCATGTTCAACTACACCCACCTTCTATAGGAAGATAATTATGTCTACTACTCCATGTTCAACTACACCTACCTTCTATAGGAAGATAATTATGTCTACTACTCCATGTTCAACTACACCTACCTTCTATAGGAAGATAATTATGTCTACTACTCCATGTTCAACTACACCTACCTTCTATAGGAAGATAATTATGTCTACTACTCCATGTTCAACTACACCCACCTTCTATAGGAGGATAATTATGTCTACTACTTCATGTTCAACTACACCCACCTTCTATAGGAGGATAATCATGTCTACTACTTCATGTTCAACTACACCTACCTTCTATAGGAGGATAATTATGTCTACTACTCCATGTTCAACTACACCCACCTTCTATAGGAGGATAATTATGTCTACTACTCCATGTTCAACTACATCCACCTTCTATAGGAGGATATTTATGTCTACTACTTCATGTTCAACTACACCCACCTTCTATAGG